>JALPQD010000090.1:1178597-1348791 GCA_023101885.1 Typhlomys cinereus | reverse complement strand
GAGGAATGGAGGGGAACCCGAAGCTGGGCGGGGCGCTCCCAGTATCCCACTTCCATCCCCTACCCTAGCGGCAGGGGTCGGCGGCCACGCGACCTCTTTCGCAGAGTTTGTGGGAGAGGAGGCAGAAGAAATGGTGGCCAAAAGAGGGTCGACTGTGCCTGGCGACCGCAGGGCAGCTGTGCTGGCGGCCTCGAGATTCTGCGCACACGTCCTGCGTCTCCACTTGGGGGACTTCGGAGGGGGCGGGGCGGTCCCCTGGCAGGGCATTTTCCGCCAGTCCTCTGGCCCTTGTGCCAGCCTTGCTGCTCTCTCAGAGCCAGGGGCGTCGCCTCTCACCTCCCCACCCCCGCCCGCGGACTCGCATTCTGCAGCAGCGGTTGGCCGCGGTCTTCACTAGCCCACGCCCAGGCCTGGGTGACCTGGCGGTGTCTCTGGCTGACCTCTGGGCGGGACTCAGCGGGGCAAAGGGCCAGAGTTTAACCCATGTTTCGGGGTATGTTCTGGCTGAGCCTTGGTCCACCACCAGCCTCTCCGTGTGGCTGCGAGAGAGGCCACAGGGAGTGCACCCTCAACCAGTGATGCTTTGGGGGTTCGGACTGGCAGACAGCAGGTTCTGGGGCAAGGTCACCCCGGTATTCCGGTGGGAGCCCTCCCAAGCTTGGCTGTGTACCCGCAGCGGCCCCTCCTGTGAGCCTTCAGGGGACCAGGCCGCATCCTTGCTGATGCTCTCTCTGGGGTGCACACGGCAGTACGTTCCCTGGAAGTTTGTTCTTATTGTTCTCTTTTTCGCAGGAGGGACCAGCGCTAGTCCAGGGCCACCAGGAGAGGCTGGGGTGAGAGTCCGTGAGACACTCCTAAGGATGCTTCCCCTGCCAGGCGCCAGGCTGCACGGGGCTGCGTGGTTCGGTCTCCTTCCGTGTGGGGGGGGGGGGAGGCGCCGCGCACGGACTCTTGGCTTGCAGAATCCAGGGCAGCTCTCCTGCATGCGTGAGTCGGTACCCGCGCCTGGGCGGCCTACTGTCCATTGCCCAGCTGTCCCGGGCGCTGTGCTTCCTCTTCTCTCCCGCAGAGCGATGGGGCGGCTGTGCCCCGTTTGCAGTGCTTGGGCTCCCTGAGCCAGTCACGCAGCTCCATAGCCATCCTGCCAGTGAGCTGGGAGCAGCTGGCGCCTGCCATCCCCATAGGGGCTGTCCAGTATGCAAACCAAGCAATTACTTTCAAATAGTGAACTAGTATGGAGGACTCAGAGTCAAATGTTGCAAGTGCACTTCTTTGGGATAAGTATCCTGCAGAAGTTTCTATATTGTAAATGTTTGTGTTCAGGAGAAAAATCACACTTGTTTTGCGACGTTTGCATGAAACATGTTCTGGCATGCCATTGCCTTCTAAAATAGTGCACGAGTGAAGAGACTCACAGTACATGTGAGTGCACTTCTTAGGGTAACTATCCTACATAAGTTTCTATATGTAAAACTTGTGTGTTCTGGAGAAAAAAAAAATCCTTTTTGCTCTTTCTATCCAGTATGTGCACGCTTCCATATTACCTTCCAAAATAATGAAACAAGTGAGAGGACTCAGAGTCAAATGTTGCAAGTGCACCTCTTTGGGATAAGTATCTAAGAGAAGTTTCTATACTGTAACTTCGTATTCAATAGAAAATCACACTTGTTTTTGCAACATTGCACGGAACATGTTTAAGCATGCCATTATCTTCCAAAATAGTGAACCAAGTGAAGAGCACTCACAGTCAGATGATGCAAGTGCACTTCTGAGGATAACTCTCCTAAATGTTTCTATACTGTAACACTTTGTGTTCTGGGAAAAACAACATTCATTTTTGCTCTTTCTATCCAGTATGTTCACCATGCATTACCTTCCAAAGTATTGAAACAAGTGAGGAGGACTCAGAGTCAAATGTTGCAAGTGCACCTCTTTGGAATAAGTATTCTACAGAAGTTTCTATATTGTAACTGTTTTTGTTCAGGAGAAATCACACTTGTTTTGCACGTTTGCATGAAACATGTCTGGCATCCATGCCTTCCAAAATAGTGCACCAAGTGAAGAGAACTCAGGTCAATGATGCAAGTGCACTCTTAGGGATAAGTATCTACAGAAGTTCCTATACTGACTCTTTGTGTTCAGGAGAAAATGACACGTTGTTGTGCGACATTTCCATGGAACATGTTCACGCAGGCCATGACCTTCCAAATAGTGAACCAAGTGAGGGACTCAGAGTCAAAATGTTGCAGTGCACTTCTTTGGATAATTATCCTACAGAGTTTCTATACTGTAACTCTTTGTGTTTAGGAGACAATAACAGTTGTTTGCAATGTTTCCATGCGAACATGTTCACGTAGGCTATGATTTCCAAAATATTGGAACCAGTGAGAAGGAACTCAGAGTCAAATGATGCAAGTGCACTTCTTTAGGATAATATCCTACAAAAGTTTCATACTGTAACTCTTGTGTTCCGGAGAAAATCACACTTGTTTTGCGACGTTTGCATGAAACATGTTCACGCAGGCCATGACCTTCCAAAAATAATGAAACCAAGGGAGGAGGACTCAAAGTCAAATGTTACAAGTCCACTTCTTGGGATAAGGATACTAGAGACGTTTCAATACTGTAAATCTTGTGTTCAGGAGAAATATCAGTTGTTTTGGGACTTTCCATGGAACAGTTCACGCAGGCCATGACTTTCCAAAAACAGTTAATCAAGTGAGGACTCAAAGTCAATGTTGCAAGTGCACTTCTTAGCAGTAAGTATCTACAGAAGTTTCTATGCTGATCTCTCTTTGTGTTCAGAAAACTAACAGTTTTGTGCGAAGTTTCAGGACATGTGCAGGCCCTGACTCATTCCAAAATATGAACCAAGTGGGAGGGACTCAGAGTCTAAAATTCCAAGTGCACTTCTTGGGATAAGTATCCTACAGAAGTTTCTTATACTGTAATGCTTTTGTTCAGGAGAAAATATCAGTTGTTTTGGGACGTTTCCATGGAATATGTTCATGAGGCCATGAGCTTCCAAAAATGAACCTGCCTTCTTTTTTTTTTTTCTGTTTTTTTTATTTATTTCATCATAGAAATTAATAGGTACCCCATTCTCCTCCCTCCTTCCACCCCTTCCTGTACCCTCTTGCTCCCTCCCCGTTTTCCCTTCCTTTTCCCCTTCCTTTCCTATCTCCCAGTGCCTGCCCCCCCAATCTCTGGAGCATCCTTTAATGTATATGTCAAATTTTCCTCTGGGTCCTCCTCTTTGATGAGGTGTAAGGACTTAGTGGCATTCCTAGAACTCTTCTTGTGTCCCCTTAAGTATGGAACACTATTGACCAATCAGCAGCCTCTTCTTTCCCCACCATTTGCGGGGCTCTTAGGGCCTATTAACATGTCAAGGATTGGCAGGCTGTATTGGTGTTTGTGGTCCCACCTATTGGACTCTGCACCTGCAGTTTGTCGCCACTGACCTCATCACTCTGCGCAGTCGGTACAGACTTCACCCCATTTCATGGTATAAGGGATTGGGTTCCATAAAACCTTGACTTGTTTTTCCAAGATCCCCTCTTGACACAGCCCTGATTTAATTCTTGCTGATCCCCCTCTGGTACTCATCAGGATGGCGAGGGTAAGTGTGCTGGTCACGGGACCCCGTACCCCCATCTTATGCACCTGCCCAGGGATGTCCCACCCCCACGTTTCCTCACGTCAATTAGACCACTCAATCTCTTTCTCTCAGAAACTCCGACAAACGAAAGAGACTTCCGCTTCTCTACCCATGATCCTGTTCGTTCGATTGACTTCTTTCAGTAAAATGCTGGTCTACTGAAAGAATTCGGGGAACTGAGATGAGTCACTTCCAGCGGGCGCCACAAAATCTATCAAAAGCTGAATATCACCTTCTTTCCCTTGAACTCCTATCGTGACCAGCTCTTGCCCACATTCATCCCCTGAACCCTTAGTGATGATGGCTGTTAGAAGCTGATGAGTTGATTTTTTGCACATGCAGAGACACACAATAACATGTTCAGGCTACCATGCCTTCTCTGTCTGCTTCTAATGCAGCTCAGGTTATGGGGCCGAGGTTCATGGATGGAGAGAGGCTGCTCTGCTTCTGGAAGAGTGCTCCCATGGATAACTAGAGGTTCGTGAGCCCCCCTGCCAAGACATGCCGTACTCCATGCTTTGAAAGCCAACAGGAACACTGTAGTCTTCATTTGTAGTTACTACAGTGACAGTGATTTTCGTTGTCTTATTGCTTCTTCAATCCAGAACCAAACCAGCAGCTGGCTTTCTAGAAACTCAGAGGAAAACCAGCCAACATTTTCTTGCTCCTGAGTAATGCAGTGTGTCTCTATGCACTCCAAAATGATCGTATGCTTTCTCTAAATTTTTCTAAATCAGATTTATTCAGTTAATGTCTGTTGAACACTTAATTGATGGAGTTTCCAATCATTCATTTTAGTAAAGAAGTAATTCATGTCTACATCTCACGGTGAATATCTATTTTGTGCTATATTTATGCCGACTCTAGCTTATAGACTTGTGAGTCAGGTGTGCGGCAAACGTCTCTAATTCCGAATTTAGGAACACGAGGCAGAGATAGATGCAAACACAAAGCCTGCCTGGCTGCAATACTGAAACCTGTCTCAATATAAATAAATAAACACTTGGGAATCAAATGGGATCGACACATGCCTATAACTGAAGTATTCAGGCTAAGGAGGCAAGAGAATCTCAAGTTCAAGTCAGTCTGAACTGACTTTTTAATTTTTTTATTATTTATTCATAGTGTGTGTATGCATGTGTGTGTATGTATGTGTGTTGTGTGTGTAGAACTACGGGCGAATTCGGGAACCACCATGGACGCCTCCACCCTCCTGTGTTACTCTGCCCGGGGATTCAAGGCTCCGCCCTACCAGGACCAGGAGAAACGCAGGCCCGCCCCTGAGTTCGCCCGCCATCTACGTGGGTCTGGGATCCAAACTCAGGACCTTCCACCTGCAAGGGCAGAGGCTTAACCCTGAGCCACCTCTCCAGCCCCCAAAGTCAGCCGAAACTGACTCTTAAGCAAATCGATAACCGGCCCCTCCGTGGTTCTGAGGTGAACAAATGAATGCGCCGCTGTTAGACGGGAATGTGTGCTCGGCCAAGATCTGACTGCCAGCACTGCGCTGCTGTGCAGAGGGGCCGGGATAGACCACGCTGACGGTCAAGGAAGAAGCATCTCACAGTCGAGGGTTGGCGGCTTTCTGAGGCAGTGTGTTGGCGACCACCGAGCACGCCAGAGGGGAGACAGAAAACATCTTCTGACAATGCTCCCCACCTCGGAGAAGAAGCCCGAGTGCGTTGCTCAGAGCCCCTGCAGCGAGACCCTGTTTCGACCCTCATGAGTCCTGCCCTACTTTTAGGCGGCTCATTCGACTGCACAGGGAATTCTAACCTGCGGCCCGTGGCCTCAGGTGGCCAGCCACAGCTCCGACACAGCCCAACACAGAGCATGAAGTGTCATTTTTTTTGAAAAAAATTTTTTTGTGCATTAGTTTTGCAATTCGAGAGCTCTGTAGACAAAGATAGGGTGTACTCTGTCAAAATGCTGGGCACACCTGAAACACAGCCCAAGAGAGGCTTGTTAGAATGGGGGCCCTGATCTGGGTGGTTAGGAAAGCATGCTTCTCACGCTACTGCTAGCTGAAGGCGAGCGGTAGCACCTCCTCCTCTTTGAGAGGTTCGTGCATGAATTCCATTTCTGAACTCTTATGTGTTACACATGGTTCCCCCACATTGTCTCTAAATGCCAAAGATGGATGAAAGCAAAACAGCACACTTCCAGAACACATATTATTAGAAATGGTTTTAATTTAAATTCAGACAATGAAAGTTATCACAGAAAAAAAAAATCATCAGAAACTCGTTAACAGTGCCACTTCCCAAGCATGCTGCTGGAAATTTCATTAAATGAAAAGGGGGAAAAGGAAATCCTTTCTCTACCAAGTAATTTGCTAGCTTCAATTCAGCAATACACTGCTTGTATTTTTTGAACAATTTATGGTTTGTCCAATAAATTGGGATAACCTCGAAGTTTTGAAAGACAACAGTCTACATAGAATCCCCAACACTGAGATCACGCTGGGAGACCTGAACTAGCAACACCTAGAACACTAAAACAACTCATCCAAGAGGCATACTCTGGATGTCAGTCCCCAGACAGTGCTGTGGGTCTGGCAGAGCACATACCAGTCTGGACACCTGCCCACTACGACAGAACCCTGGGTCAGGGCATGGGGGTGTCACTTATGCAAACCCAGAAGCCCCTGGCTGGGCGGCCTGAACCTCACACCCATCCAGAGGCCCCTTTCTGGATCCTAGGTGGATGGGGCAGCGGGTTTCTCAGAGGAATGTAAAACTGTTTTAAACTTTGGCAATTAGTCTAAAAACACTATTTTCTGATTGTCATCTTTTTAAGGAAGTATTACCTCCTCTTGAAAAAATTTCTATCTTTAATTTTCCTCTTAAATATCTGGAAGAAAACTTTAAAATAGAGGTAGGTCCAAAACCTCTTACTTAATTAATGAGTAATTTACCACTCGTCAATCTTCTTTATTTAAAAAGATATAAAATGTGTATCATTGACCACCCCCTGATGTTGCTGTATGGGTCATGGGAACTTTAAAAAAAAAACTCTCTCTACATAACTGATTTCTTTATGATAATTATGGTAAGCCTCTGTAAGACATTAGCAAATTCAAATATTCACTACTCCTGCCACCCTAATGTCCTTATGAAGGTACTAAAATCAGCAGTGAGGAATACTGTGTAACCCAAAGCAACAGTGCTTGTGGGGTTCTGGTTGTCTTTGTGACTTCAAAATAAAAGGCATTTATCAAACATTCAGTGTGAGCCAGAGTGTGGGACTGATCATTTGAGCACATTTTCTAATGCTTTTACATAGTGCATTCATTTTTTTCTCACAAGCTTAGTTTAAAAAACAAGTAACTCAAGAATAAACAAAAACACTATGAAACACTAGGGAACTTATAATCTTCTTTAAAGAAACAGATTTCCTTTGTCTTACGATGGCTTTGTCATGAGAACATCACAGTTCTCTTTCAAAGTAATGAAGAATGCTTAAAACCCAGGCTAAGATCTGAGTTAAAAACTTGAAAGGGTAAACCACCTGTTTCAGGTAAAAGGGATCTTCTGTTTTCAATTTTTACACATCTCATGTATTCACTGAGAAAGAAGGGGGGAGAGGTCACTCACCAGAGCACAACGTCAGGTCAGAGGACGACTTCCGCATGTTTCTCCTGCTCTCTACTTGGAGATACCGCGGCAGGGCAACCTGTGCAGCATCCGAGATGCAATCTTCACTGCCCCCGTTAAAAACATTTTCATATTTTATTTGAAAGAGAGGCTTAAAGAGAAATGGAAATGCGTGTTATAATTCATCGGTTGGTCTTCTCCTCGTCATTGTGGTATATTTTGGACACAGTAAGCCACAAATTAAAAAAGCATTTTAAATAAAAGTGTGACTCCAGTTACAAAAAGATCTTTTTCAGGTTTATAAAAAGAACCCTTCCTAGCTCTAGGAGTAAATTATTGCTCTATCCCCATTCTCTGTGAGGAGGGAGCGTGCCCTGTGAGCCGCAGACCTCCTTGGGAGTTGTGCACCGTCACGGGGACAGAAAACGGTTACAAACCTGCCTCTGCATTGCTGAGGGACAGAAACAGTGGACGACCCTGTTTTCTCGTTCTACAAAGACCAGTGACCCAGATGCCCTGACTCCCTAGGATCACGTGTTCACGTCCCCTGCAAAACTCACCTTTGAACGTACCTCACGACGCAAGCAACTGGCAGTACAACAAAGCGTGTCTGTGCCCAGGATCCCGCGTCTCGTAAAAGGAAACACGAGAAGAGACACAGGCAGGTCCGACCACCAAAAAGCATTTTACTTCTTATTTGAAAGTTTACAACTTCCAAGCACTATGTTGCTATTAACCTAAAAGCTTTCTTGCAGATGCAGATACGCTGATTGCAGCATACTCAACCACCAAACCCCAATTGGTAGCCACTATAACTGGGCCTGCAATCAGGCTGAACTCGGAAAAAGGCACCCAACAACACTGCACTCTAGTCACAAGAGAGGGGGGAAAACGCTTTGAACACACTTGGCCGAAGTTTTAGGTTTCTTAGAAGTGTGAACTAGTTTTCTAATATAGTCTATGGGCTTGATTTTGGACGTGTATCCAGTGTTGCCAAACCACCTCTGAAAAACACAGTTCTCTTTGTTTCAGATCTCCACAAGAACTGTCAGGCATTAGACACTCACAGAGACCGCCTGTCAATGCATGTGGTAGCTCTGTCTGTGCAGACCAGCCCTCCACCGTGAGGCTTCCGCACAAGGCAAGTGCCTGGCATGACTATCTCATCAAGACCCCCCTCCATGGCCGCATCTCCAGGATCTCATCCTTAATTGATGCCTACATCGAGCATCGCTCGCGGAGGACTGTGGCATATGCCAATAGGACGAGAGTTGGTACGCTGTCTTTCAAGGAAAAATGACTCTACTTGCAACAAGCTATGCTTTCAGCGAACACCAAGGAACATGGCCTGTTACGCACCACCTCGGCCCTCCATCTCCTGCATCCTGTGTATAAAATGGATAGGAATCAGCTCTTCAAGGACCACATTACAGGTCTATGTGCCTCTATGACGGGGCACGTCGTCTTACACCCACACCATTTAGGAAATGGCCAGCTTAGTGGATTACTATTATCATCTCAGGCACTTATCTGAAGACATTTAAACCACTATAAGGTTGTTCTGGGAAAATACTGCACAAGTTAAATCAAACTATCGGAATGTAGTCACGTTTGTGAAAGGTTACAAAGCGGGATTGTTACAATCCTCTGTACAGCAAATCCTGTGTCTAGTCACCGGTATCACACTTCACAGATAAGAACACTAAATGACAAGATAAAGTATAGAAAAAGAATAAAACTTGAGCTTCTCTTACCAGCCCTTAACAAGCACTTCAACCTAAACAAGATTTTCGACTCACCGGCTCTTACTCCCGCTTTTTAAAAATTAGCCAAGAACAGTAAGTCTTAAGTCCCAGGACAAGCAAAGGACAAAGAGCTAACGCCACCTGTGACATCACAACACAGCATCCTTTCCGCAATCTAACTCACCGCGCCAAATAGAGCTGATCGCTTACAGCATGAAATCCAGCATTTGATTTCCCTCCACGTCGATAAAACCCTAGCCCGGAGAAAGAACAAGCAGTGGCTAATCTAAATGCTAGATTAGCAATGTCTCTCACCTGAAATCTAGGTTACATACAGTAATAGAATACCTGAGTGACATTTCAATCGACGAGGCCTATCCAATCCTTTAAAGAAACGGGTTATCTCTGCATCTCTTAATGGTGCAGTTTCTAAGAATAAAGAAGACTAACTTCAGCATGACAGTGTGAAATAAAATTACCACTGATCCTCAAAACAGCAGTTCACCTTAAAGAAGCTGTTATTCATTAGGACAAATAGCTATTTGTTCATTTTTTGAGAGATGATAGAAAAAAAGCCATAAAAAATTGGTTGACCGGATCTGACAGATATCCTCTAAGCTACTGTTATCTCAATTCTAAACCTGTATAAATGAAATCCACTGTTTTAAACATAAAACACTTTACTAAAAACTATATTGTCAAATTTAATTATACATACACCACTTGGGAAAAGCCGTTAGGGCACTTTAATTTCAGTATACACTCAGGATACTAAAGTGAATATTCCATCTTTTAAACCTTCTTCTTAATATCTTCTAACATCCATTTAGGGTTAAAAACACAACACCTGTTAAGAGTTTGATTTTAACAAGCTAAATTATCTTTTGTATATAACTCAATTTTGTAAAAAACTTTAAATGTAAACAGCATTATTATTTAAACAGTAATGATAATAGTCATGAGTGAAACTAAAGATTGCTAAATTTCTGATTTACTGAAAATCCGCCATTTTACTAATTTTAATCCTGAGAAAGAGTAAAAATTACACTACTCCCGGATACCTTTTTTGGTCAGTTTTAGCTATTTTATTGACTTTTCAGGTGGTAAAGTTGATTTGGACTGTAAGGCCAGAGATACTTTGTATGGTTGCTTCAAACAATATCTTTCACCCCAAAGTGTGGCTAAGCATGCTAGGCAAACGACAGAAATGCAAACATTCACTGTTTCTTGTTCAAAACACTCAAGGGCGCCTTTCCCATGCATCCAAGGAATTTTTATTACTACTTAAGTTTCACAAGAAACTACGCTCCTTTCAAGTTCCTTGCTAGAGTGGTTCAGCAACAACACTTTCATACACCTGCAGTTTAAGAGATGTGTAGCTATACTTTGTTAAAGCTATCTGTAGAAAATAGAGTTGCAATTATTTATATATTACACTAAAAAATACACAGTAATGAATTACAAGGTGGTTATTTGTCATAAAATACCACTCTCTAATCAAATTAGTTCCAAACGATTGAGAACATAGATAATTAAATACCAGGGTTATACGCCCCAGCAGGGGTGAGATCTGAAAGGTGTGTATGGTGCATGTGCGGCTAACTACACCTGATATCTCTGTGGCTCCTGCTAGGTGAGGACAAAATGCAGAACCTAGACACTGAAAAACACTGTCCCGTAAATCACTGCAGACTCACTGAAGATTTATAAAATTTGTTAAAAATGCCAAAGTCAGATGAGCACAGTTATTGCAGTTACACCATTTGAAAAATATAAATTACAATTATGCTGCTAAACACAAAACATTGAAACATACACATCACGATGCAATACAGCATAAGGTATTTAATGGTTGAAAAAATTAAATTTCACAAAGTTTGCTACCGAACTTGGAAATTTTTACTTTAGCCAAACATTCTATTATATATCTCCAACTTCTATGATACAATATACAATAAATACTTTAAAAGATACAAACATTCACATGCTTCCTTTACACATACAATTGGCCAATGCTAAGAAAAGTGATGCCCTTAAACACACTGCGCTAGTAGATTTTTAAGTGTGTTTGTGTTTTACATTGTTGCTGAGCAGCGGCAGTACATCCTAACAACTGGGCTACGAACAGAAGTGTCATCAAAATCGATTCCAAAAGTAATGTATATCAGATTGCTTAAAATAAACCACAAAAAAGGGTAATCATTTATCTAAACCATGATATGGAAAGACAACTGGCATAATCAGCAGCAGAAGATTGAATTCATGATGATTTATTTACAAGTAAAATTAATTTTACTGAAGCTAAATGATATGTATCTCTCTATACGACAGTCTCTTACCATTATAAATATATAAAATACCACAGGCTTAGAGGATATACTTTCATTGTGTTCTGATACTAGGCCTGAAAAATGTTTATAATTTAAAAATAAATAAACTATAGAGGTCACCACAGTTACACACCCAGCACGGGACGCAGCAAGTATCACAGGCGTGAAGGCGTCTGCTCACTACGCTCGGCTAACAAAAAGGTGACGCGGTCGGGTCGAAGTTTTAAAAACGTCTTTCAGGGACTTGTTCGTCCGTCTCTGCACCGGCGCCGGGCCTGGCGGCGGGGCTCGGCTGCCCCGGCTGCCTCGCGGCCTTGGGTCGCCGTACGGGGGTCTATCAGCCTGCCCAAGGCCTGCACCGGAAGGTGTGCACCGCGGGGGCCTGGCCCTTCCCCGGGCTCCGAGGACACCGGGCCTGCGCGTCCGGCCCGTCGCGGGGGGCTTCTGTGTTTGGAGCTGTTTTCTGCGGTGGGGTTGCTTCTCCAGGGGCAGGTTTCATCGCTTTCACTATTTTTTAAACCACCACTTTCCTCGTTCTCTGCATTTCTCCCACACAGCTGCAGCTGGCTCTGACACGCGCTCGAGCGAGCCCTGCTCCTGGGGCCGTTACAAGCTGAGCGAGCACCGCCTCTCTAGGCGGCGGCGGCCAACCGCTGCCTACAAGTGGCTCCGCTCATGGCCAAGTCCTCAAGCTAAATGAAAGTCATGCTCAGAAAGGAACTCCGGTGGGAGGGGTGCCCTGCCCAAGGGACAGGTTCGGCTCCCCTCCCTCCTCCCCCCTTCCTCCAGCCAGGACCACGCAGGAATCTCAAGAAGAATGGCGCCTCCCTGACCCTGGGTCCTAGAGGCGCAGGTCTCTTGGCAGAGATACCTCTACTTCCACCACTCCGAAGCCACTGATTACACCCTTAGCTGTTTGGCAGAACCTCTGCCACTCCAGGAGACTCTCCTGGAAAAGGGAGGGGCATTTCTCTGGGAAATGGAAAGGCATCAACTTCCCCCCTTCGCCTAGGGCACATGCGAGCTGAACTTCTTTATCCAGGCCGCCTGCCCCGACTCCGCTGGCGGGATGGAGATGAAAAAAGCTCCACAAGTCGCCCCTTCCCTGGGGTCCACACCATGGCATGAAATCATGGATGACATTGAATGGCCTTCCCCTCCCCTTTCTTCCGGAACACCGGGACCATTCGTCTAGGGAAATTATCTCCCTTCCTAAAGGCCTCCTTATTCGCCCCCTGCCCCCTACACACAAACACACACATACATACAAACACACACACACACACAAACACAAACACACACTAGCACACACACACGCACAGGGGGAACTTCTTCCCTGATGTCAAATCGTCCCCTCCCGAGGCCTTTGGGACTTCCAACTCCCTTCGCCCTTCCTAAGACTCTGTCCCAGTCCAGCTCGGCCTGGGTCTTCTGGAATCCTCGCCCATCATCGGCTGCCACATTGTTCTCTATGGCTTCCAGGAGCCGCAGGGTGTCTCTGGGAGACCAGCAGCCTTGAGTGGGAAGCGAGGCCATGTCCACTCAGGTCTCTCGCTCAGGCAGAGGCCCCACCAGCAGCTGGCCTCTTCACACACCCAGTCTCACGCACTCACGCACCTGGCGCCGGCTGGGCACTTGGTAGGCTCTCTCGCTGGGGCGGACCTCAAGGAAGAAACACAAGGCTGAGTGCACGCGCTGGCTGCACTCGCGATTCCGACTGTCCCGCAGTCTCTCCCGCGTGCTCTTGCTCGCAGACAAAGGGGCCTTGATTCGCATCTGTGATGATGGGCTCTCGGGACAGGGGACACGCGATTTGCTTTCTCGGGGGTCCTCCTGCGAGTGCCTGTGGGTGGAGCCCTCACTCCCTTGGCGGAGCACCTGCAGGCCCCACCCTGGTGGGATTCCCCAGCTCCGTGGTGCGTTAGGGGCAGGGCACACCTGGTCGACCCTGCCCCTGAACACGCACTCAGCGCTCCTCTCCACTCTTTGCTCTTCTCTTCTGCTGGCATGATCCCAGAACACCACAGCTCAGCTCCCAGCACGTGTCTATCTCACGTCCTGGTCAGTCTGGAGTTCGAAAACAAACAAAAATGAATAAAGAAGAGAAAATAAAATAAAGAACTCCAGGAGCTGGCTGATATCTGCACTTCTGGTGCTGTGACCACACAGGTTGAGCAGGTTCCCATGGAAGGCTGAGACTCCGCTACTCTGGTCATCTGGACATGTTGTTCCAAATCAAAGAAATTTCCTGACCTATCCATTAAGTGATTTCATGGCGTACATTCGTGTTTTTTGCATATGATTTCTTGACACAGGTAGTGTGTAAGTGAATAACGTGATTCTTTTGGAAAACCTTTTTCTTTACATAGGTATTGTTATTTTGCATGCCCATTGGACTCTGAGGGCGACCTCTGCAATCAGCTGCAGGTTGCTCTACCTCCTTTGGCTTTCTCTGATGTTTCTCAGGCTAGCCTCCAGGAAGGTTAGCTGCCAATTCCAACAAGCATTTGAAGAATATTCTGGCATCCGATCTCAGGTCCTTCTGCTTGGGAGGCAGACACTTAACCCCTGAGCCATCTGACACTCCCTAATTTATTTTCTAGGAGAATTTACAAGGACTGCATTCCTTATTGCTACACTCCAACACACACACACACACACACACACCACACACACATCACTCAACACACGCAGGCACCGGCATACATACCTGAGAGGGAAGGGGGAGGGAGGTAGAGGAGAGACGAGAGAGGCAGAGAGCGACAGAGAGAGAAGAGAGAGAGATTTCTAATATTCTCATAATATTTCTTATCCTATGTGGTTAGGTTACCTTTTCCCATATATTCTGCAAGAATTCAAATCATTACATGTAGTGAAGGAGGCTGTGTGACATAGGTATCAAAAGAAGGTATATTTTTTGACCTGTTGAGATCTACCACTTCCAGTACAGGACTTGATAAGAGACAGAATAACTCCTCTGCCTCTGCCCATATGGAAGCAACTGCATCGGTTCACTTTCCTCTATGTGAACCGATGAGGCGCCCAGCCCTTTCTCAAACGGCTATTTTCATCTGGACTTTGAAAACGACAATAGAACCACTGCTTTCAAGGTTTCTTTTTTGGAATCACGTCCTTCCTCCCCCTTGAAAACTGATTTTTAAAAAATATCTGTTGGCCTGCTTGATAACAGTTGTCTGTAGACCCGACTTCAACGTTTTCGAGTACTGAATTGCGATTGATTTCCAAGCAATTTCCCCTCTTTCTGAGTTGAAAGAATGATAGGAAGGGGTCGGAGAGTTGGGAACATCTTCCACCTGTAGGATTTTCTGACTTTCCCTCTCTATGGATTCTGTAGATCCAGAGGATTGCTGTATTGCAGTTGGAGAGAGTATTTTCCTCAACCTCCTTTCCCTTCCTAGTGAACAATATTGTTCCCATTTTGAACTTTGGTCACTGTACCGCTTGTGAGGCAGACACCTAAACCCTTAGCCATCTGACCCAGTCGCCTAACCCATTTTCTAGGGGAAATTTATGAAGACCGCATTCCTTATTGCTGCACTCAAACACACACACACACACCGCGCACACACACACACACAACACACACACACACACAACATGTCAAAACACAGCATACCTATTAGGGAGGAAGGGTACCGATTGGAGAGAGAGACCACTCAAGTCAACCAAATTAAGGGAGAAAGGGAGATATACTGGTTTTTACTAGGTTCAGAGGGGAGAAGCAGTCTTTCACGGGGGAGGCGACATGGCTGGTGGCAGGCTAGTCATGCATTCACCCTGCAGGGAGTCTTTCTCCTTCTCTCTGCTTGCGCCCTTAACCAGCCCGCAGAAGAGGGCATGTTCTCAGGCAAGCTCCCAGGAGATAGATATGGCGATTTCCACTTTTCATATGGCATCGGAACCCACGCGACAGCTACGCATACCAAGAAAAACATGGTCTGGCGGCTAGGATTGAGAACCGCCTAATGGGGAGGAAGGGGTTGTGAGGACGGTGCACAGCCACTTCCTTTTCTTTGGAAGTTCTCAAGGGTTCGGGATTTGTTCTCCTAAGACGATCTCCGTCTTAGGTTTCCGCACAGCGGGCAGTGATGTCACTCATCTTTCTGCTGGTGCACACGAGTCCGAGTCCGAGATGTCCTGTTCGTTCCCTGAGTGAGTTTCCTAAGGAGCGAACTCATTTTTGGAGTGTGTGAAGGCTTTCAGCTGAAACCGTCCCCCTGGTGCCGAGGAGGTGACAGGATATCCGCACCGTGTGGGTTAAGTCCGAAGTGGAAGGGCTCCAGACTTTGGCAGTGGCGGCAGGAGGATTCCACTGCCTTTTCCCAGGAAGCCCTGGACTTGGTTGTGGGAGAGCAGCGCGCCGCAGCGGGGCCGCTTGGCATCCCCCAGGGCCTCTGCGGGAGGGAGGCTCAGTGCTGCAGAGAGGTCTGTGGATCAGTCGGTGGATGGTCGAGTGAGCGAGCGAGTGAGTGATTGAGTGAGTGAGCGAGCGAGTGAGTGAGTGAGTGAGTGAGTGCATGGCGACCTTTGGTCCGGGCTGCAGGCGGGCAGAATCAGCAGGCGGGGGCTCTCCCAGGAGCCCCGCGCAGCGCGTGGCATTTCTTCTTTAGGAACCCAACGGGCGGGCGGCCTGCTGCGAGTAAACGGGCTCAATTGGACTGACGGGTCGCCAGGGGCTCAAGTCTGCTCCCCGGGACTTGAGAGCCCCTGTCTGGAATGCAGGCGCAGCGCGTGCAGCGTCTTTAGCAACCGGGCTGAGTCTTGGGGAGCACCTGAGTGAGTGAGCGCTAGTAGGTCCCTTTCTTTGCCAGGGGGCGGGGAAGGGGCGGGGACCGTGGAGTTCCAGTTCTTCTTCCCGCACCTTTGCGCCAGAGATCCAGAGCAGGCCCCGCGGACCGCCTCAGCAGGCTGGGAGTGGGGGGCTCGGGAGAAGGAGGCGTCTGCCCCGCAACTCCCACCAACTAGCTGATGGCAGAGAGGTGGCTTTGGGCTGGCCCCAGGACAGCCGCAGAGGAAATCTTGGAAATTCTGCGGGACTCAATTGTCCCTGTCGCAGCACCGGGAGGCTTGGGACCTGGAATTTTAGTGTGTGTGAGAGGGGACAGGTGGAGAATTCCACTTGGAGGGCTCCCCTGGAGCAGAAAGTCCACTTGAGCACGGAGGAGAGCCAGGGCAGGAGCCGAGAGGTACGGGCTCCTCGTTCCTTGGAGCTCCCAAGTATGTCTGGATGCATCCATCCTGTCCACGTGGCGTCCATGGGATCCAGGGTCCTGGTTCTTCAGGGTTCTGCTTTTCACACGCATCTTGGGAAGCAGGTTCGCAGGAATGGAGGGGGAACCAGAAGCTGGGCGGGGCGCTCCCAGTATCCCACTTCCCATCCCCTACCCTAGCGGCAGGGGTCCTGGCGGCCAGCGACCTCTTTCGCAGAGTTGGTGGAGGAAGAGGAGGCAGAAGAAATGGTGGCCAAAAAGAGGGTCGACTGTGCCTGGCGACCGCAGGGCAGCTGTGCTGGCGCGCCTAGGATTCTGGCGCACACGTCCTGCAGTCTCCACTCTGGGGACTTCGGAGGGGGCGGGGCGGTCCCCTGGCAGGGCATTTTCCGCCAGTCCTCTGGCCCTTGTGCCAGCCTTGCTGCTCTCTCAGAGCCAGGGGCGTCGCCTCTCACCGCCCCACCCCCGCCCAGCGGACTCGCATTCTGCAGCAGCGGTGGCCGCGGTCTTCACTAGCCCACCGCACAGGCCTGGGTGACCTGGCGGCTGTCACTGGCTGACCTCTGGCGGGACTCAGCGGGGCAAAGGGCCAGAGTTGACCCATGTTTCGGGGTATGTTCTGGCTAGAGCCTTGGTCACCACAGCCTCTCCGTGTGGCTGCAGAGAGGCCACAGGGAGTGCACCCTCAACCAGTGATGCTTTGGGGGTCGACTGGCAGACAGCAGGTTCTGGGGCAAGGTCACCCCGGTATTCCGGTGGGAGCCCTCCCAAGCTTGGCTGTGTACCCCGCAGGCGGTCCCTCCTGTGAGCCTTCAGGGGACCAGGCCGCATCCTTTGCTGGTGCTCTCTCTGGGGGGCACAGGCAGTACGTTCCCCGGAAGTCTTGTTCTTATTGTTCTTCTTTTTCGCAGGAGGAGACCAGCGCTAGTCCAGGGCCACCAGGAGAGGCTGGGGGTGAGGCTCCGTGAGACACTCCTAAGGATGCTTCCCCTGCCAGGCGCCAGGCTGCGCGGGGCTGCGTGGTTCGCTCTCCTTCCGTGGGGGGGGGGGGGAGGCGCGCGCACGACTCTTGCTTGCAGAATCGAGGGCAGCTCTCCTGCTGCGTGAGTCGGTACCGCGCCTGGGCGGCCTACTGTCCATTGCCAGCTGTCCTGGGCGCTGTGCTTCCTCTTCTCTCCCTGCAGAGCGATGGGGCGGCTGTGCCCCGTTTGCAGTTGCTTGGGCTCCCTGAGCCAGTCACGCAGCTCCAGAGCCATCCTGCCAGTGAGCTGGGAGCAGCTGGCGCCTGCCAATCCCCATAGGGGCTGTCCAGTATGCAAACCCAAGCAATTACCTTTCAAAATAGTGAACTAAGTATGGAGGACTCAGAGTCAAATGTTGCAAGTGCACTTCTTTGGGATAAGTATCCTGCAGAAGTTTCTATATTGTAACTGTTTGTGTTCAGGAGAAAATCACACTTGTTTTGCGACGTTTGCATGAAACATGTTCTGGCATGCCATTGCCTTCTAAAATAGTGCACCGAGTGAAGAGAACTCACAGTAAAATGATGCAAGTGCACTTCTTAGGGATAACTATCCTACATAAGTTTCTATACTGTAAAACTTTGTGTTCTGGAGAAAAAAAAAATTCCTTTTTTGCTCTTTCTATCCAGTATGTGCACGCTTGCCATTACCTTCCAAAATAATGAAACAAGTGAGGAGGACTCAGAGTCAAATGTTGCAAGTGCACCTCTTTGGGATAAGTATCTAAGAGAAGTTTCTATACTGTAACTCTTCGTATTCAATAGAAAATCACACTTGTTTTTGCAACATTTGCATGGAACATGTTTAAGCATGCCATTATCTTCCAAAATAGTGAACCAAGTGAAGAGCACTCACAGTCAGATGATGCAAGTGCACTTCTGAGGGATAACTATCCTACATGTTTCTATACTGTAACACTTTGTGTTCTGGAGAAAACAACATTCATTTTTTGCTCTTTCTATCCAGTATGTAATCCCATGCCATTACCTTCCAAAGTATTGAAACAAGTGAGGAGGACTCAGAGTCAAATGTTGCAAGTGCACCTCTTTGGAATAAGTATTCTACAGAAGTTTCTATATTGTAACTGTTTGTGTTCAGGAGAAAATCACACTTGTTTTGCGACGTTTGCATGAAACATGTTCTGGCATGCCATTGCCTTCCAAAATAGTGCACCAAGTGAAGAGAACTCAGAGTCAAATGATGCAAGTGCACTTCTTAGGGATAAGTATCCTACAGAAGTTCCTATACTGTAACTCTTTGTGTTCAGGAGAAAATGACAGTTGTTGTGCGACATTTCCATGGAACATGTTCACGCAGGCCATGACCTTCCAAAATAGTGAACCAAGTGAGGAGGACTCAGAGTCAAATGTTGCAAGTGCACTTCTTTGGGATAATTATCCTACAGAAGTTTCTATACTGTAACTCTTTGTGTTTAGGAGACAATAACAGTTGTTTGCAATGTTTCCATGGAACATGTTCACGTAGGCTATGACTTTCCAAAATATTGAACCAAGTGAGAAGAACTCAGAGTCAAATGATGCAAGTGCACTTCTTTAGGATAAGTATCCTACAAAAGTTTCTATACTGTAACTCTTTGTGTTCCGGAGAAAATCACACTTGTTTTGCGACGTTTGCATGAAACATGTTCACGCAGGCCATGACCTTCCAAAATAATGAACCAAGGGAGGAGGACTCAGAGTCAAATGTTACAAGTCCACTTCTTTGGGATAAGGATACTAGAGAAGTTTCAATACTGTAAATCTTTGTGTTCAGGAGAAAATATCAGTTGTTTTGGGACATTTCCATGGAACAGGTTCACGCAGGCCATGACTTTCCAAAACAGTTAATCAAGTGAGGACTCAAAGTCAAATGTTGCAAGTGCACTTCTTAGCAGTAAGTATCCTACAGAAGTTTCTATGCTGTATCTCTTTGTGTTCAGGAAAAAATAACAGTTTTTGTGCGAAGTTTCCATGGAACATGTGCAGGCCCTGACCTTCCAAAATATTGAACCAAGTGAGGAGGACTCAGAGTCTAAAATTCCAAGTGCACTTCTTTGGGATAAGTATCCTACAGAAGTTTCTATACTGTAATGCTTTGTGTTCAGGAGAAAATATCAGTTGTTTTGGGACGTTTCCATGGAATATGTTCATGAAGGCCATGAGCTTCCAAAATAATGAACCTGCCTTCTTTTTTTTCTGTTTTTTTTATTTATTTCCACTCATAGAAACTTAATAGGTACCCCATTCTCCTCCCTCCTTCCACCCCTTCCTGTACCCTCTTGCTCCCTCCCCCGTTTTCCCCTTCCTTTTCCCCCTTCCTTTCCTATCTCCCAGTGCCTGCCCCCCCAATCTCTGGAGCATCCTTTAATGTATATGTCAAACTTTCCTCTGGGTCCTCCTCTTTGATGAGGTGTAAGGACTTAGTGGCATTTCCTAGAACTCTTTCTTGTGTTCCCCTTAAGTATAGGAACACTATTGACCAATCAGCAGCCTCTTCTTTCCCCACCATTTGCGGGGCTCTTAGGGCCTATTAACATGTCTAAGGATTGGCAGGCTGTATTGATGTTTGTGGTCCCACCTATTGGACTCTGCACCTGCAGTTTGTCGCCACTGACATCATCACTCTGCGCAGTGTACAGACTTCACCCCATTTCATGGTATATAAGGGATTGGGTTCCATAAAAACCTTGACTTGGTTTTTCCAAGATCCCCTCTTGACACAGCCTGATTTAATTCTTGCTGATCCCCCTCTGATACTCATCAGGATGGTGAGGTAAGTGTGCTGGTCACGGGACCCCGTACCCCCCATCTTATGCACCTGCCCAGGGAATGTCCCACCCACGTTTCCTCACGTCAATTAGACCATCAATCTCTTTCTCTCAGAAATCTCCAAGGACAGAACGAAAGAGACTTCCGCTCTCTACCACATTGATCCTGTTCGTTCGATTGACTTCTTTCAGTAAAATGCTGGTCTACTGAAAGAAATTCGGAGGAACTGAGATGAGTCACTTCCAGCTGGGCTGCCACAAATCTATCAAAAGCTGAATATCACCTTCTTTCCCTTGAACTCCTATCGTGACCAGCTCTTGCCCACATTCATCCCCTGAACCCTTAGTTGAATGGCTGTTAGAAGCTGATGAGTTGATTTTTTGCACATGCAGAGACACACAATAACATGTTCAGGCTACCATGCCTTCTCTTGTCTGCTTCTAATGCAGCTCAGGTTATGGGGCCGAGGTCATGGATGGAGAGAGGCTGCTCTGCTTTCTGGAAGAGTGCTCCCATGGATAACTAGAGGTTCAGTGAGCCCCCCTGCCAAGACATGCCGTACTCCATGCTTTGAAAGCCAACAGGAACACTGTAGTCTTCATTTGTAGTTACTACAGTGACAGTGATTTTCGTGTCTTATTGCTTCAATCCAGAACCAACCAGCAGCTGGCTTTCTAGAAACCTCAGAGGAAAACCAGCCAACATTCTTTCTTGCTCCTGAGTAATGCAGTGGTCTCTATGCACTCCAAAATGATCGTATGAGCTTTCTCTAAATTTTTTCTAAATCAGATTTATTCAGTTAATGTCTGTTGAACACTTAATTGATGGAGTTTCCAATCATTCATTTTAGTAAAAGAAGTAATTCATGTCTACATCTCACGGTGAATATCTATTTTTGTGCTATATTTATGCGACTCTAGCTTATAGACTTTGTGAGTCAGGTGTGGCGGCAAACGTCTCTAATTCCAGAATTTAGGAACACGAGGCAGGAAGATGCCAAACACAAAGCCTGCCTTGGCTGCAATACTGAAACCCTGTCTCAATAAATAAATAAATAAACACTTGGGAATCACATGGGATCGACACATGCCTATAACTGAAGTATTCAGGCTAAGGAGGCAAGAGAATCTCAAGTTCAAAGTCAGTCTGAACTGACTTTTTTAAATTTTTTTATTATTTATTCAATAGTGTGTGTATGCATGTGTGTGTATGTATGTGTGTGTGTGTGTAGAACTACGGGCGAATTCGGGAACCACCATGGACGCCTCCACCTCCTCCTGTTTACTCTGCCCGGGGATTCACAGGCTCCGCCCTACCAGGACCAGAAACGCAGGCCGCCCCTGAGTTCGCCCGCCATCTACGTGGGTCTGGGATCCAAACTCAGGACCTTCCACCTGCAAGGCAGAGGCTTAACCCCTGAGCCACCTCTCCAGCCCCCAAAGTCAGCCTGAACTGACTCTTAAGCAAATCGATACCGGCCCCTCCGTGGTTCTGAGGTGAACAAATGAATGCGCCGCTGTAGACGGGAATGTGATGCTCGGCCAAGATCTGACTGCCCAGCACTGCGCTGCTGTGCAGAGGGGCCGGGATAGACCACGCTGACGGTCAAGGAAGAAGCATCTCACAGTCGAGGGTCTGGCAGGCTTTCTGAGGCAGTGTGTTGGCGACCACCGAGCACGCCAGAGTGGGAGACAGAAACATCTTCTGACAATGCTCCCCGACCTCGGAAGAAGCCCGAGTGCGTTGCTCAGAGCCCCCTGCAGCGAGACCCTGTTTCGACCCTCATGAGTTCCTGCCCTACTTTAGGCGGCTCATTCGACTGCACAGGGAATTCTAACCTGCGGCCCGTGGGCCTCAGGTGGCCAGCAACAGCTCCGACACAGCCCAACACAGAGCATGAAGTGTCATTTTTTTTGAAAAAAATTTTTTTGTGCATTAGTTTTGCAATTCGAGAGCTCTGTAGACAAAGATAGGGGTACTCTGTCAAAATGCTGGACACACCTGAAACACAGCCCAAGAGAGGCTTGTTAGAATGGGGGCCATGATCTGGGTGGTTAGGTAAAGCATGCTCTCTCAAGCTACTGCTAAGCTGAAGGCGAGCGGTAGCACCTCCTCCTCTTTGAGAGGTTCGTGATGAATTCCATTTCTGAACTCTTATGTGTACACATGGTTCCCCCACATTGTCTCTAAATGCCAAAGATGGATGAAAGCAAAACAGCACACTTCCAGACACATATTATTAGAAATGGTTTTAATTTAAATTCAGACAATAGAAAGTTATCACAGAAAAAAAAATCATTACAGAAACTCGTAACAGTGCCACTTCCAAGAATGCTGCTTGGAAAATTTATTAAATGAAAATGGGGGAAAAGGAAATCCCTTTCTCTACCAAGTAATTTGCTAGCTTCAATTCAGCAAATACACTTGCTTGTATTTTTTGAACAATTTTATGGTTTAGTCCAATAAATTGGGATACACTCGAAGCTTTTGAAAAGAAACAGTCTACATAGAATTTCCCCAACACTGAGATCAGCTTGGAGAACTGACATAGCAACACTAGAACACTAAAACAACTCATCCCAAGAAGGCATACTCTGGATGTCAGTCCACAGACAGTGCTGTGGGTCTGGCAGAACATACCATGTCTGGACACCTTGCCCACTACGACAGAACCCTGGGTTCAAGGGCCATGGGGGTGTCACTTATGCAAACCCAGAAGCCCTGGCTGGGCCCTGAACCTCACACCCATCCAGAGGCCCCTTTCTGGATCCTAGGTGGATGGGGCAGCGGGTTTCTCAAGAGGAATGTAAAACTGTTTTAAACTTTGGCAAGTAAGTATACAAACTACTATTTCTTGATTGTCATCTTTTTAAGGAAGTATACCTCCTCTGAAAAAATATTCTATCTTAAATTTTCCTCTTAAATATCTGGAAAGAAAACTTTAAAATAGAGGTAGGTCAAAACCTCTTACCTGTAATAATGAGTAATTTACCACTCGTCAATCTTCTTTATTTAAAAAGATATAAAATGTGTATCATTGACAACCCCATGATGTTGCTGGTAATGGAGTATGGGAACTTTAAAAAAAAAACTCAGTCTCTACATAACTTATTTCTTTATGATAAATTATAGGTAAGACCTCTGATAAGACATTAGCAAATTCAAATATCACTACTCCTGCCAACCTTAATGTCCTTATGAAGGTACTAAAATCAGCAGTGAAGGACTAGGGTGTAACCCAAAGCAACAGTGCTTGTGGGGTTCTAGGTTGTCTTTGTGACTTCAAAATAAAAGGCATTTATCTAAACATCAGTAGTGAGCCAGAAGTGTGAGGACTGATCATTTGAAGCACATTTTTCTAAAATGCTTTAAATAGTGCATTCATTTTTTTTCTCACAAGCTTAGTTTAAAAAACAAGTAACTCAAGAATAAACAACACTATGAAACACTAGGAACTTATAATCTTCTTTAAAGAAACAGATTTCCTTTATGTCTACGATGGCTTTGCTCATGTAGAACATCACAGTTCTATTTCAAAACGTAATGAAGAATGCTTAAAAACCCAGGCCTAAGATCTGAAGTTAAAAACTTGAAAGGGTAAACACCTGTTTATCAGGATAAAAGGGATCTTCTGTTTTCAATTTTTACACATCTCATGTATTCATCTGAGAAAGAAGGGGGGAGAGGCTCACTCACCAGAGCACACACGTCAGGTCAGAGGACGACTTTCAGCATTGGTTCTCCTGCTCTCTGGGCTCAGGCACCCTGGCCCACTGAGCAATCTCACTGCCCCCCTTTAAAAACATTTTCATATATTTATTTGAAAGAGAGGCTAAAGAGAAATGTAAATGCTGTTAATAATTCACTAGGTTAGGTCTCTCCTCGCTCATAATTTTGGTAATATTTTGAGACACAGTAAGCCACAAATTAAAAAAGCATTTTAAATAAAAGTGTGACTCCAGTTACAAAAAGATCTTTTTCAGGTTATAAAAAGAACCCTTCCTAAAGCTCTAGGAGTAAATTATTGCTCTATCCAAACTTCTCTGTGAGGAGAGGAGCGTTGCCCTGTGAGCCGGCAGACCTCCTGGGAGTTGTGCACCGTCACGGGGACAGAAACGGTTACAAACCTGCCTCTGCATTGCTGAGGGACAGAAACAGTGGACGACCCTGTTTTCTCTTCTACAAAGAACCAGTGACCCAGATGCACTGACTCCGATAGGATCACGTGTTCACGTCCCCTGCAAAACTCACATTTGAACGTACCTCACGACGCAAGCAACTGGCAGTACACAAAGCGTGTCTGTGCCCAGGATCCCGCGTCTCGCTAAAAGGAAACAAGAAGATAGACACAGGCAGGTCCGACCACCAAAAAAGCATTTTACTTCTTATTTGAAAGTTAAAACTTCCAAGCACTATGTTGCTATTAACCTAAAAGCTTTTCTTGCAGATGCAGATACCGCTGATTAGCAGCATACTCAACCACAAACCCCAATTGGTAGCCACTATAACTGGGCCTGCCAATCAGGCTGAACTCGGAAAAAGGCACCCACAAACACTGCACTCTAGCACAGGAGGGGGGAAAACAGCTTTGAACACACTTGGCCGAAGTTTAGGTTTCTTAGAAGTGTTGAACTAGTTTTCTAATATAGTCTACTGGGCTTGATTTTGGACGTGTTATCCAGTGTTGCCAAACCACCTCTGAAAACACAGTTCTTTGTTTCAGATCTCCACAGAAAGCTCAGGCATTAGACACTCACAGAGACCCTGTCAATGACATGTGGTAGCTCTGTGCAGACCAGCCCTCCACCGTGAGGCTCTCGCACAAGGCAAGTGCCTGGATGATATCTCCATCAAGACCCCCCTCCAGGCCGCATCTCCAGGATCTCATCCTTAATTGATGCCCTCATCGAGGCATCGCTCAGAGAGACTGTGGGCATATGCCAATAGAAACGAGAGTTGGTACGCTGTCTTTCAAGGAAAAATGACTCTACTTGCACAAGCTATGCTTTCAGCGAACACCAAGGAACATGGCCTGTTACGCCACCTCGGCCCTCCATCTACTGCATCCTGTATAAAATGGATAGGAAGTCAGCTCTTCAAGACCACATACAGGTCTATGTGCCTCTATGACGGGGACGTCTTAACACACCACCATTTAAGGAAATGGCCAGCTTAGTGGATTACTATTATCATCTCAGTGCACATTATCTGAAGACATTTAAACCACTATAAGTTGTTCTGGGAAAATACTGCACAAGTTAAATCAACTAATGGGAATGTAAGAATCACGTTTGTGAAAGTTACAAAGCGACTCTGTTTACAAATCCTCCTGTACAGCAAATCCTGTGTCTAGTCAACGGTATTCACACTTCACAGATAAGAAACTAAATGACAAGATAAAGTATAGAAAAAGAATAAACTTGAGCTTCTCCTTCCAGCCCTTTAACAAGCACTTCAACCTAAACAAGATTTATCGACTCACGGCTCTTCTCCCGCTCTTTTTAAAAAATTAGCCAAGAACAGTAAGGTCTTAAGTCCCAGGACAAGCAAAGGACAAGAAGCTAAGCACCTGTGACATCACAACAGCATCCTTTCCGCAATCTAACTCCAGCGCCAAATAGAGCTGATCGCTTACAGCATGAAATCCAGCATTTGATTTACCTCCAAGTTCAGAATAAAACCCTAGCCAGGAGAAAGAAAAGCAGTGGCTAATCTAAATGCTAGGATTAGCAATGTCTCTCAACCTGACATCTCTGTTTACATACAGTAATATGAATACCTGAGTGACATTTCAATAGACGAGCCTATCCAATCCTTTAAAGAAACGGGTTATCTCTGCTATCTCTTAATTGTGCAGTTTCTAAGAATAAAGACATGACTAACTTCAGCATGACAGTGTGAATAAATTACACTGATCCTCAAAACAGCAGTTCACCTTAAAGAAGAGCTTATTCATTAGGACAAATAGCTATGTGTTCATTTTTTGAGAGATGATAGAAAAAAAGCCAATAAAAAATTGGTTGACAGGATCTGACAGATATCCTCTAAGCTACTGTTATCTCAATTCTAAACCTGTATAAATGAAATCCACTGTTTTAAACATAAACACTTTCACATAAACTATATTGTCAAATTTAATTAATACCATACACACTTGGGAAAAGCCGTTAGGACACTATTTAACTAGTATACACTCAGGAATACTAATAAGTGAATATTCCATCTTTTAAACCTTACTTCTTAATTATTCTTCTAACATCCATTTTAGGAGTTAAAAAACACAACACCTGTTAAGAGTTTGATCTTTAACAAGCTAAATTATCTTTTTGTATATAACTCAATTTTGTAAAAACTTTAAATGTAAACAGCATTACTTAATTTAACAGTAATGATAAATGCATGAGTGAAACTAAAGATTAGCTAAAATTTCTGATTTACTGAAATTCAGCAATTTTACTAATTTTAAATCCTGAGGAAAGAGTAAATTACACTACTCCAGGATACCTTTTTTTGGTCAGTTTTAGCTATTTTATTGACTTTTCAGGTAAAGTTGATTTGGACTGTAAGCCAGAAGATACTTTGTATGGTGGCTTCAAACAATATCTTTCACCCCAAAGTGTTGGCTAGAGCATGCTAGGCAACAGACAGAAATGCAAACATTCACTGTTTCTTGTTCAAAACACTCAAGGGCGCCTTTCCCATGCATCCAAGGAATGATTTTATTACCTACTTTATGTTTCACAAGAAACTAACGCTCCTTTTCAAGTTCCTTGCTAGAGTGGTTCTCAGCAAACACTTTCATACACCTGCAGTTCAAGAGATGTGTAGCTTATACTTTGTTATAAGCTATCTGTAGAAAATAGAGTTGCCATTATTTATATATTACAATAAATACACAGTAATGAATACAAGGTATTTGTCATAAAATACAATCTCTAATCAAATTAGTTCCAAACGATGAGAACATTAGATAATTAAATACCAGGGGTTATACGCCCCCAGCAGGGTGAGATCTGAAAGGCTGTGTATTGGTGCCATGTGCGGCTAACTACACCTGATATCTCTGTGGCTTCCTGCTAGGTGAGGACAAAATGCAGAACCTAGACACTGAAAACACTGTCCAGTAATAATCACTGCAGACTCACTGAAGATTTAAAAATTTTGTTAAAAATTGCCAAAGTCATGATGAGCACAGTTATTGCAGTTACACCATTTGAAAAATATAAATTACAATTATGCTGCTAAACACAAAAACATTGAAACATACACATCACGATGCAATACAGCAGTAAGGTATTTAATGTGAAAAAATTAAATTTCAAAAGTTATGCTACAGAACTTGGAAATTTTTACTTTAGCAAAACATTCTATTTATATATCTCCAACTTCTATGATACAATATACAATAAAATACTTTTAAAAGATACAACATTCAAATGCTTCATTTACACATACAATATTGCCAATGCTAAGAAAAGTGATGCCCTTAAACACAACTGCGCTAAGTAAGATTTTTAAATGTTGATTTTGTTTTACATTGTTGCTAGCAGCTGGCATTACATCCTAATCAATCTTGTGCTAACGAACAGAAGGTTCTATTCAAAATCCTGATTCTCAAAAGTAATGTATATCATATTGCTTAAAATTAAACAACCATATAAAAGTGGTAATCATTTATCTAAACCATGATTATGAAAGACAACTGGCATATATTCAGGCAGAATATTGAATTCATGATGATTTATTTACAGTAAAATTAATTTTACTGAAGCTAACATGATATGTATCTCTATACGACAGTCTCTTACAATTATAAAAATATATAAAATACCACAGGCTTTAGAGGATATAATTTCATGTGGTTCTGATACTAGCAGCTGAAAAATGTTTATAATTTAAAAATAAATAAACTATAGAGGTCACCCAGTTACACACCAGCACGGGACGCAGCAGTCACAGGCGTGAAGGCGCTGCTCACTACGCTCGGCTAACAAAAAGGTGACGCGGTCGGGTCGAAGGTTTTAAAAACGTCTTTCAGGGACTTGTCGTCCGCCTCTGCACCGGCGCCGGGGCCTGGCGGCGGGCTCGGCTGCCCCGGCTGCCTCGCCGGCCTCGGGTCGCCGTACGGGGGTCTGATCAGGCCTGCCAAGGCCTGCACCGGAAGGCTGTGCACCGCGGGGGCCTGGACCTTCCCCGGGCTCTCGAGGCCACCGGCCTGCGCGTCCGGCCCGTCCGCGGGGGCTTCTGTGTTTGGAGCTGTTTTCTGCGGTGGGGTTGCTTCTCCAGGGGCAGGTTCATCGCTTTCACTATTTTTTAAACCACCACTTTTCTCCTCGTTCTCTGCATTTTCTCCCACAGCAGCTGCAGCTGGCTCTGACACGGACGCCGAGCCCTGCTCCCTGGGGCCGTACAAGCTGATGCCGCTAAGAACGGAATTTGGCGTCCCCAGTGGAAGCCCCGCTGAAGAGGAGAGTTTAGGGGCGTACGGGGGCAGAGCCCCAGGACCAGCACTGCTCGCCACTGTACTTGAGGGCTGTGATGAGCCAGGATTGGATCTGGCTAAATGAGGGGCGCTCTTTGATGTATGTGGGTCCTTCACACCCACTTGAGACTCTGTGTTGGGCAGTCTGTGAAGCCTCGGATCAAAATTCTTCTGCAGCCTAGGATCTCCTAATTTACTCCCTGAACTAAGCGCGTCTCCAAGCTGCTCTGAGTAGCTTTCTCGGCTTGCTGGATTTATTTTAGCTTTGCCTGCTAATTTTGGATCAAGGGACAGGGCGCTCTGGGGAAGATCACTTTTCGTATTCCACAACCTACTAAGCCTCTGGTCGGCTATCAGAGGGGGCAGAGGTAAGTTGATTGAAGATACTGGATCAGGTTTAGGCAAAGGTACGGGAAGTAAGTCTTCTGGAGCCCAAACTATATGCTTCGCAAAGTTAGGTTTAGTTAGGATAATGTCCATTTTAATGTGACTGAACTGTCTCAACTGGGACCGGGGGTCCTGGAGCACAACGCCAGGGGAGGGATCCAAGGGTATCAAGAAAGCTTTTTCTCTCGGTGCTCGGGCCGCGTCTTCCTCGTCATCCTCCCCCCTTTTGAGTTTGAGACTCACACCAGCATTTGCATGATGTGACTCAAACTTCGCTCTGCCACTTCCGTTCCCTCTCAGTTTCCTGGGATCCCACACAAGCCTTAGGTCTCCTGGGGCCGACTCTGGAGGCCTCCTCGTGTCTTGCCTTGGAATCGTCCTAAGTCTGGGGTCGACCACTTGATTTCCTTTACTTTTCTCTTTAGCAAGTCTTGGATCAGTGGGAGTGCTGAGTTCTGTGGGAAGCTGTTGCTGACTCCTTAAAGTCCCGGTTTGTTCCTGGAGTGTTTTAAGTATTGACTTGACACTGTTTCCATCTTCCTCTTCACTACTGGAATACCAGTTGACTGTATCATCTAAATGGAGACAGAAACTCGTGATAAAGATCTGGTCTTAAAGCTATATACTGTTTCTGAAACAAGTGTAGTCACTGAATGTCTTGTTTGGGAAGCAATGTAAACTGAGCAAGTGAGGACATGGCGGAGCCTCTATGTTCTAGATGCTGATGTCAGCAAACTAACTTCTCAAGCACCAAAAGTAACAGCCTAAAAGTTGTACTCTCTGAGAACACGGTGGGCTTCCTACTAAAGCCCACTTGACACTAGCCAAGAGAAGTCCAGCTTCTCTCCAGCACGGTAGAAAGGATCACACACTGACACTCCCAGAGGATGATGGGTAAAGCACATGATCAGTCATAGAGTCTCTATCCTTCACGTCCAGTCACAACGCGGCATACAGACACACATATTACCTACATATAACACACACAATGCATATATACCACACACACCCATGTTAGAATAGCAGACACACACATTACCTACATAAAACACACATAATACATATATGCCACACACACACACACCCATGTTAGAATAGCAGACACACACATTACCTACATAAAACACACGATACATATATGCCACACACACACCCATGTTAGAATAGCAGACACACACATTACCTACATAAAACACACATAATACATATATACCACACACACACACACCCCACATCACATCACATCACAATAACAGTAGTATACTTAGGTCTCAGTGTCTGAAAAAACTACTTATAGACAGTAGATCTTTTCTTTTCTGATTTACAAAAAACCTAGTACCTAATGTATAATTCACTTTCAGCTATTGTGGTTATTTTAAACATTTCTATATAAAATTTCATTCCTCTTATTTTTCACTTCTACCAATTTATTTTATAAGCAGTCTTACATCATTTTGGGATGTGGAAATATAGCAATGGAAAGAGAACTAGAAAACTGGAGACAGTCCAACTAAAAAGCAGATTAGGTAAGAAACAGAGTTAACAACTTTTTATCAAAAGCTTGATAGACTTCCTAAGAGCATTAAAAGTTGTAAAATGAACACAAACACAAATAAACCTAACTTTCAAGATTATTTCTGCATAAATAACAAATAATCAATCTAACAAATATAATAAACAAAATTACAAATATAAACCGATTATATTAGGTCAGAGTACACCATGTTTTGGGTCTGTGGTATCCATACAAGTTCATGTGAATATTCAAGTTTATGCATCAAGGCCTCTCACTGGTGTTCACTGCTAGCGAGTTCCAGAGATTCCCCTGCATCCGACTCTCACAGTGCCGCTAGAACTCTCAATTCAGGTTCTTACATGTGCGCAGCAGGTATTTCATTTACTGAGCCATCTCCCCAGCTCCCCACAGTACACAATTTATACCATCTATGTTTTAAGTTTCCTGTTTATAAAAACTTCAAGGAAGATTATCACTGAGATGTGTTTCTCTGTTTTGAAGTGGGTCTCATACATTCCAGGTTGGCTTTGAATTCTCTGTGTAGCTTTGGGTGATTCTGAACTTTAAACTTCTGATCCTGCGGCCTCCACTGTCAAGTGCCAGGATGGCAGGCGTACTCCACCACGCCTGGTTTATGGAGTTCTGGGGATGGAACGCAGAGTCTTGTGCAGGCCAAGGAAGCACTCTGCCCAACTAAGCTACATTCTCTGTCCTAAATTTTCTAATTTTTAGCACTTAAATGGTAAGTGTAGCTGTGTCTAGTAGCACAGGCCTGGGGTCCCAGCTCCTCAGGAGACTGAGACAGGAGAACTGCTCAGTCAATGTTTGCCTGGCTACACAGTGAGCACAAGGGCAGGCGGGCACTCAGTGAGACCCCATCTCAAAGTGAGAGGCCCACACAGTGGCTCACTGTGAGCACCTGCCTGGTAGACCTCGGTCTCCTTCTCCAGTGCCACACATACCCAAAAGGAAACATTTTAATTCCATTTATTAGGAATACCTCATTTTCCTGTGGGGCGGATCAATGTTACCTTCTTTGGAAATATCACAAGCAACATTCTCATGACAGATTCTAGCTATGTAGTGTTACATTTTGCATTGCTACTCACATATTTCTTGTCTAAGAGTAACCAAACTCTCAATTTGGTAATTAATATGAACAACTCTATGCTTTTAACTTCTCATCCTTAGCTGAATTAACTTATTAATTAAACTTCATGTTGTACACTTAACATCAAAAGTCTACTGTAGGGGCTGGTGAAATGGCTCAGCAAATGAAAGCATTTGCTGCACAAGTCCAATTATGTCAATTTCACCCTCAGAACCCCTATAAAGGTAGGAGAAAATGACTTCACAAGGTGTCCTCTAACCTCCAGAGGCATATCGTGTAATGTGCATACACACATTCACTCCCACATACACATCATACATACACTCACACAATAATTAGGTTAAGATTTCAAAAATACTAGTATAAACTTGCTGTTTCCATATAATTCTTTATGTTAAGAACGGTTCTTAAAAATATTGCAGAAATGTGCATACTATGACCATACAATTTCATTAATAACAATCATTTTGAAGCAGGTCTAGAAATCAAAATACCGAAGCTGCAAGGCGTCTTTTTCCTGCTCTGTCTCTTTGCTTGCGAATCTGCTCGCCTGGACCCTCCTGCAACTAGCTTGCAATCATTTATAAGCATATCATGAAAAACACAGCACATCCTACGATGGGAGGGACCAGGTCAGCTGGGAAAACAGAGGAACTCTGTGGTAAGATGCTATCAAACACCTGCTGGACACACCTTCTTCTCTGCTTGGTGTTCTGTGAGGCTGGGCGCCAACTGGTTCTTCCTCTTCTTGGTATCGCTGAGTCAATCGGGCAAAAAGAGCTCTCTGCACCGCAGGAAGGAGTCCCGACGCAGGCAGAGGGCAGTGGCTGACTGTGCAGCTGTTGGTGTCGGGCCCACTCCCCGGGTGAGATGAGTCTGGACCAGCGGGATGCTGCTGCTGGGCAGATTCCTCCTGCCACATCATGTCTGCAGACACAACAGAAGCAACACACTGAGCACGAACTCCACCAAAGATATGAACTCTAATCACTGCATCAGATTCCCAAGTTGCTGTGTAGATTTTAAAATTATGTAAAGTTCTATCGTTTCAAAGATTAGTACTTTTTAAAATTATCTGGTTTTGTTTAAAAAATGAGCAGTCTACTGTTTCTGCAGCTCATTTTTTTATTATTATTTATTCAATTGTGCATGTATGCGTGTGTGCGTGTATGTGTGTGTGTGTGTGTCGAACCACCATAGACCGCCCCCACCTTCTCCTTGTTTACTCTGCCCCGGATTCACAGGCTCCGCCCTACCAGGACCAGAAACGCAGGCCGCTCCGTTTCTGCCCAGTGTCTATATGTGGGGTCTAGGATCCGAACTCAGGACATTCCACCTGCAAGGCTGAGGCTTAACCCCTGAGCCACCTCTCCAGCCCCTCTGTAGCTAAATTTTTTCACCAGTTTCACTTAATTTAAAACATTCATGTCTTTAATGAAAGGCATAACTTAAACATTTTAAGTTAGGAGTAAACTTACCACTACAGTTACCGGGTGGCTGAAAGTGATGGGAAGCATGTTGCGAGTAGTAATCCTCATAAAACTCAGCAGCGCTCTGCAGGGCTGCGTAACTGGTGCTGGGTTGCAGGTCCCCGGGCACGTGCTGGTATGACGAACCTGGGGAGCAGGGATCTTCTCTGGGGACCTTCATCCCACGCCCGGGAAACCCCGGGGACTGATACGCCCCACTCACACTTGGCGATACCTCCTGCTCAACCAGTGCTGCTTGACCGTGAGGACCTATGATGTCGGGCGGACCAGGAGGCAAAGGTGGGCTCTGCTGCATCGGCACATCAGGAGGCCCCCCACACGGGTGATGTCCGGGGGAGCCGTTGTGTCCCTGAGGCACACTGGGTCCGGGGCTTGACTCAGAACTGTACATGTGCTGCGGGCGCGGGCTGCCCTCCGGGAACTGCTCTGGCGACGCGGCGCTGTTGTAAAACGCTGGCGGCCTGCAGACACCAGCAGCAGTACACAGTTAAAGAGGGAAAACCCAGGTGTGAACCGCGTGCTGAGCAGGCGAGAGTTCAGATCGCAGAGCTTGCATAAATGCTGTGTGGCCTCCTGCGTCTATTTCCAGTCTTGGAAAATAAAGATGCACCTCAGCCTAAGCCAGTTAAGGCGTACTAGCCCTCAGTGTGAGCTACGCGATTGCCCGGGAGAGCAGTGCAGTGGTCTGAATGTACACTATCCTCCACGGGCGCCTGCGTTTGAACAGCCGGCACTATTCGGAAAGTCACAGAACCTTTAGGTGGGGCCTTGCTGGAGGAAGCGCATCGCTGGGCCCTCTCTCCTTCTCTGCCTCTGATGACCCGGTAACTTGAGCTGGCCTCTGGTCCGCACCCGATCCCTGCCCCTGACATAAAGGACTCTTCCCCCTGGAACCGTAAGACGAGAAGGAAACCCTTTCTCCCCTCGTGGCTTGGGTCATGGCATTTATAGGGGAGAAATGTGAGTGGAATACCATGTCTCCAAGAGAGACAGGGAGACAAGACAGGCAAGCGAGAATGTCACACTTCTACAGGTTCTGGGAAAGGGTGAAGGATGGCTGCTTTGTATGTGATCAAAGTCCCAGGTGTTTAAGAAATATTGTGTGTCTTTCATTTCAGCTATAGTTTTCCTAATCGCTACTCACTACCAACCCTTCTAACTTGCAGATATTTTGTAAAAAAAAAAAAACTGAAAGATAAAAATAACCTTGAATTCTAGTACTTTTTCCTAAGTGTATGTAGACTTCTTTACAACGAAATTTGGATCCTACCATTTTATAAACAGTATGATAGCTCTTTATTCTCATACTTTAATTATTTATTATAGTGGGAATAGTCTTGATTTTTGAATATGTTTTCTAAATAGTATATTATTGCTAACAGTTTTGTCAGTTGATTCTTTAGTGCTCATTAGAGATAATTATGATCTCCCACTTCATTGCTAATCCTTACTTTTTTAAAAGTGTTCTTATTTGACTGACAGGATTTTCTTTTCTCATCTACTCTTCTTTTCTTTCTTTTTCTGAGACAGAGTCTCACTATAGAGCCCAAGGCAGCCTAAAACTCAAGTAGCCTGTCAGAGCCTCCTGAGTGCTGGGGTTACAGACGGTGTTTTCCTCTCTCTCTACAATACTCTTTCTTACCGGTTCCTATTGACCAGGCACTTGCTGTAGATTTCTTGTTCCTCACAGATCTTGCTGAGACCCCATTGTTTCCATGGACATAGGGTTTAAGTATTGTGCCCAGCAGGTGGCAGCCACGGTGCACACTCTGAGGCCAGCAGCAGCACTTGACCGGCATTGTTAGAAAATGAAAATCTGGAGATCGTTTTCTCATAACCAAAGGAACTTTTTAAAGTTTTTTTGAAATTTATTTTGTGTGTGTGTGTGTGTGTGTGTGTGTGTGTGTGTGTGTGTGTGTGTGTCTTTTTGCTTTGCTCTGGGATTTCCCAGGCTCTACCCACCAGGTCAGGAAGTGCATCACTGTTTCTCTCTGATGATTTTAGGTGGGACCTGGGATCAGAACCCAGGACCTTTTGTTTGTGAGGTAGAGTCTTAACCCGTGAGCCATCTCTCCACCTTGGAGATATTTTTTTAAATGAACCAAATGTACTGGAGACATTATTCTCTGTGCCTGAAGACACCATCAACAAAAATACCAATGCCTGACCAGGTGGGAGAGTTGCTCAATCCACCCCCTGCCATGGTCCTTTAGTACATGGACTGCAGGGGTCTGAGGCTGTGTAAGGGTCTGTTGAGAAAAGCGCTGAGAGAGGAATCAAGGAGCAAGGGGGAGCGCCGGGCTGAGTGGAGCCTTCTATCTAAGTTTAGCCTAACATGGAACACAACTCAACCTTGGCACAAACTTTAGGGGAAAATTACTGCCATTCTGAAGGTTTAACTTACTTTTGCCCAATTTTTTGTGCTAAATCCACAGTAGGTTTCACAACTATTTCAAAAAGAGATGGAATTTTCTTGAAATCATCAGAAAGATCTGTCTGGAAATCATCTTCAGGATCAGAAAAAGGAAAATGCTCTGATGGAGTCGGTAGAAGCCCAACTCCTGGGGGTGGTTTGGGGAGAGGGGTTATGCCACGCCTCCTGAGTTCTTCTAACTCTCTTTCATCTTCATTCATAAGTTCTTCCTCGGCGTTCAGCACCTAAAAATTATGAATATTACTACTTTAAATAAGCTCCCTTCTGCACATTAAAACTGTAAAGATTTCAGTAGTTTTGCTAATAGGAAGACACAGTATTAAACATTCTAAATGATCAGAGATAGATATTTTTCAATATATAGAATGAGGTTCAAAGCACTTTGGGGAATAGCTCAAAGTAAAATATTTTTTATAATGCCAGAGAAGGAATAAAAGCAAAAGACTGCTAATTCTAGCCTAGTGATTCTACCCTAGTGAGTCTATCTCTTAATACATGATATAAGTAGAACGAAATGTGTAAAAAGTTCTCAGTTTCCCAGCTAATGTTATAAAATATGCTTTAATAAGACAGTCTTTAAGTCTAATGAATCTAGAGATACAAGAAACAATCCAAGTACAAAAATGCTACTCACAGAAAATAGGTTAAAATACTACTCACAGAAAATAGATTGAAACTCACTTTGTCTAAGAGTTTCCTAGTTTCTTTAGTCAGATCATCATGGGAGAATTTGCAGTTATCTCCCTGGTAACACTTTGCTCCACTGTGATAGAACTTGCATGGAAATTCATGTAAACCAAAATATTAAGGAATAGATCAAATGACATCAAGGTCCCTTTTTTAACCCAAATCATGTGACCATTATAAAGATAATTGAGTTCCAGGTATCTTCTGTATAACATGCAGCTGTAGACAATACTACTGAATTGTATCAGTAAATTGTATCAGTAAAAAGAGGTTTGATATGTCATGTTAAAAAATAAAAATATCAACAAATGAGTTATACACTAATCTTACTAAGCTTTTAGAGACAAACTTCTAAAGAAAATGAAAAATTTGGAAGTACAGTAAAAATATTATTTCCTGGCATACATTCAGAGACCTGCAATTTGATCAATACAAAAAGGAACTGATCAAATTCAAATCTTTTTTTAAGTTAAAAAAACTGCATAAAATATACTTTTCAATTTGATTTTTTAAAAAATCATTTTAAAATTTGATCCAAGGCAAAACAAAAGATATTATTATTAACATGCATATTAGTTGACCACAATCACTATTATTTAATATTTATGAGAATTCTAGGTAGTACAATGAAAATGAACAAGTGTACAGCAAGTTGTAGTGGTGCCTGCCTGTAACCCCAGCAACTGAGGCAGAGACAGGAGGAGGACTGAGGTCACCGTGGGCAACACTGAATTCAAGGGCAACCTGGGTTTGGAAGAGAGACTCTGTCAGGAGAAAGGGCTCAGTGGCCAAAGCAGTTGCCGTGCAAACACGAGAACTGGAGTCCAAGACTAGAGCCCACATAAATGCCAGGTGAACATGGCAGCCAGCCTGAAATTCCAGCACTTGGAAGACAAGACGGATTCCTAGAGCACACTGACAGCTGCACTAGCCTTACTGGGCTCAACTAGATACCCTGCCTCAATGAATAAGGGCAGAGAGAGATCAAGAAAGATTCCTAGTGTCAACCTTGGCCTCCACATACATGCACACACATGCACATGAACCCACAAGCATGCACTCCCCAAATGCATACACTCATGCACATGAACTACACACATGTATACATGAGATAAATAAATTTAAAAAGGTATAAATATTGTGAAGAAAAAAAAATGGTATTTACAGGTGGCATGAAACCATAAAAACAGACTAAAAGCTGTATACATACACATGAACATAAGTACATACACATGACCAAATATTATACACTCATACTAAAGAAAATTAAATTTAAAAAAAGACAAAGAAATCCATAAAACCAAAAAGAAGTTCCAGGAAAAAAGCATATACACGTAAACATTTTATCTATGATAAAAACAGTTTCGAATCCATAGGGAAAGTTTCATTAGTTATAAGCTAAAATAAGCAAATTGCTAGATATAGATACTGGAGGGAAAATAATTAAAATGAAAGGATGCGTTATATATAGGTTCTACACTATATATGATTAAATCTTAATTTGGGGAAAGGTAAGAGTACAATTTAAATGTATGTACTTCCAAAGAAAGAAGTAGAGAGGAATACACAGTACTTATGACTGCATGGTAATATTTAATGGGACTCATTTTATAATTTTTATTTTAATTCTATTTTATTTGTGTGCATGTATGTGTGTGTGCACGTGTGTGTGCACACGCGCACTCCCATGGAGGCCAAGGCTGATACAGACAATCATTCTGGATTGCTCTATCTCCCTATTGCTTTACTGTGGGGTTTTCCAGATTCCACTTTTGACAGTCAAAATTGTAGGCTGTTGCTGTTTCCACCACATATTTCACGTGGGATCTGGAATCTGAACTCAGATCTTTTTGTTTTCAAGGCAAAGACTTAACCTCTGAATCATTTCTCCAGCCCTAATTTTATAATTTTTAACAACAGTAATGTATTACTTATGAGCTTAAGTAAAATAAGTCATAAGTACTTTTTTGACTACTTCAGAAAACACATCCCTTGAAATCTTACAGCTGACTTTTTTATTCAATTGTGCGTGTATACGTGCGCGCGTGCATGTGTGTGTGTGTGTGTGTGTGTGTGTGTGTGTGTAGAACCACGGACAAATTCAGGAATCACCATGGACTCCTCCACTTCCTCGTTTACTCTCCCCGGGGATTCACAAGCTCCGCCCTATCAGAACCAGAAACGCGGGCCGCCCTGGCTTCCGCTGGCGTTTATACCTGGGGTCTAGGATCGGAACTCAGGACCTTCCACCTGCAAGGCAGAGGCTTAACTCCTGAGCCACCTCTCCAGCCCCTCTTATAGCTGACTTTTAATGAAGTTCCTTTACTTCAAAGTTTTGTTCCAAAGGAAGTTACTTCATTTCCTCAAAGAACAAAAGTTGGATTGTCCTTTTGAAATACAAAATCTGACAAGACTAGGCTATGTAATGTGGTATTTCAAATTTAAAACCAAGCTAGGATTTCTAGGTTGTTTCTACAAGTTTTAAAAAACTACAATGAAGCTTTAATATTTTAATAACATGCACTTTTTATAAAGGATATTATGCATATAAATGCAGTTCTCTCCTTTGGTACAATATCCCTGTAAATAAAATCTGCAGATTTCCTTTTTCTTCTCCAACTCTGCATCATGATCAAATTTACAATGATCTCCCTGTTTAAAAAAAAAAGATAGGGGAAAAATTTAATTGTATTTTCTTTATGACGCTTCATAGGGGAATTATTTGTGGTCACTATCTTTAATCTTATAATGAGCTAATAATGGAAGAAATCCCTTCAAAGTACTGCACGTGGCTTTGTGCAGTGGGGCAGAATAACCAGAGAACATTCCTGCATCCCACCAGCACTCCCCATTTCTAGCTGAGCTACCATGGGGACTTATTAACCTGCTGGTGCCATATATGAAACAGTGATAAAAATCACTATTTAGTATAGTAGCTGCAAGGATTGAATCATTGCATGTTAGCTGTACTATGAATAGTATTTGCCATAAATGTTAGCACAGCTAAAACCTGATTATTACAAAATTTTTTACTATCCCAGAATATAAATAAATGAGTGATAATATATAGTAATTCCATTTTTAAAATTAGCTTTATTATAACAAAATGAGAAACAAGCATTTCACCCTCTTCCCCAAAAAGGACTGAATTCTAAAGATTACTTTGGAAGTTAGAGTGATTTGTGATCTCTCTTATATACCTACCTTAATACATCTTCCTTCCAGAAAATATTTACAGATTTGTTTTCCCTTGTGTTCCACTGTATGCTGGTTAATAAACTCCTGAGTCATAACTTTCCACTTTTTTGCTGGTTTACTGTACTGCAAGAAAAAAATTTCACTTGAAAACAACATATAAAATATTACTAGGTGCTGCGCGCAGGGCCTGGGAGGAGAGGGCACCCCCTCTGCGCCCAGGCCCCGCCCTCAGGTCCCCTGGGTTTAAATAGTGCCCCCCCCACGCCCCATCTCCCCTTCTCCTCCACTCCTCCGCCCGGGACAGGCGTGGTCCAGCCAGGCCTCACCTCTCCACGACTCAGGTAAGCTCGGTCCCCGCCCACCCCCAGAGCCCCAGGCCACCCGAGTGGACCCAGCTCCTCCCACCATCCAGCTGGAGCCACGCGTACAAGGCCTGGGAGGAGGAGAGGGCACCCCCTCTGCGCCCGGGCCCCGCCCTCAGGTCCCCCAGGTTTAAATAGCGCCCCGCCGACGCCCCATCCTCCCATCCCCTCCACTCCACCTGATGGGCCTCACCGAGCCGCAATCCAGGTAAGCTCGGTCCCCGCCCACCCCCAGAGCCCCAGGCCGCCCAAAGGACCCACCTCCTCCCACTATCCAGCCAGAGCCGCCACGCAGGACCTGGGAGGAGGAGAGGGCACCCCCCTGCGCCCGGGCTCACCCACAGGTCCTCTAGGTTTAAATAGCGCCCCGCCGTCGCCCCATCCTTCCTTCCCCCACTCCGCCGCCCGGAACGCGCGGGGTCCAGCCTGGACTCACCTCGACCGAGGTAAGATCCGTCTCCGCCCACCCCCAAAACCCCAGGCCAAATAATTCAGTTTAGTGAAAAACGCACAGAAATTAAAAGAAGATCTTAAGAGTTAAAACGACAATGCCAAAGTCAAAGTGCAAATCCATGAGAAACAACACTCAAGTAAACAAATCTCCCACTGAAGGAATTAATCCCATAATGTTAGACTCCAACCAGAACAAACCCATGGAAAATGGCCAAGAAAGCCTGACCCAGGATAACGACCTTCAAAATATGATTATTACCATGTTCAATACTATGAAAGAGGAAATCCGGGAGGAATTAAATAATCGAATCAATAGCTTTGAGGAGGAAACAACAGACACATGGAGGAGTTGAGAAAAACAGTGCAAGAATCAAAATCTGGCATAGAGCAGTTAAAGCAGACTCAAGCAGAGTTTAAAACTGAGCTAAAAGACAAGTTATCTTCAACCCAGAACTCCACAGAGAGTCTTATCAGCAGAACTAACGAAGCAGAAAACAGAATTTCAGATCTTGAAGATAAAGTGGGAGTATTAACCAGCTCAATGGAAGAGATTGTTAAAGCCAAAAAGATACTTGAGAGAAATATCCAGGAGATATGGGACACCCTGAAGAAGCCCAACATGCGTATTCATGGAATACCAGAGCAAGAATCGCAAAATACCACCCCTGAGGAAATTTTTCAAACGATCATCAAGGAAAACTTTCCTCATCTAAAAAAAGAGAGGCCCATCCATATACAAGAGGCATTCCGCACCCCAAACAGATATGACCAAAACAGAAGCTCGCCACGGCAAATAATAGTCAAAACACATTCAAGATAAAGAACTGGTGCTGAGAGCTTCAAGGGAGAAAAAACAAGTCACTTTTAAAGGTAAACCTATTAAAATAACAAATGACTTCTCAACGGAAACACTAAAAGCAAGAAGAGCTTGGAGAGACATACTTCAAGTATTGAATGAGCAAAAATGTCAACCTAGGCTGATTTACCCTGCAAAACTATCAGTCATGATCGAGGGAGAAAGAAAAATCTTCCAGCACAAAGACAACTTGAAGGGATACATGTCCACCAAACCAGGCCTTCAAAAAATGCTAGAAAAGATATTCAAGCTTGAAGAAAAAAACAGGCATATCCAGGAAAACAGAAGGCAAGTATAACACCATTAAAAGTGAAGCAATATACTTATAAAAACTACTAAACATAATAAATGTCTGGAATCAAAAATAGTTTCACCATTATAACACTAAATGTTAATGGAATTAACTCACCGATCAAGAGACACAGATTACAAATTTGGATTAAAAATCACAATCCATCAATCTGCTGCCTGCAGGAAACCCATCTCACCACAAAAGATAGGCATGCCCTAAAAATGAAAGGCTGGTCAATAATTCTACAAGCTAATGGAAGCAGAAAACAGGCAGGGGTAGGTAGCCATTATGATATCAGACAAAGTGGACTTCAAACCAAAGAAAATTATAAGAGACACGGATGGATACTACATTTTAGTCACAGGTACAATTCACCAGGAAGACTTCACAATACTGAACATATATGCACCCAATACGGGCCCCTCCACATTCATTAAGAAAACCCTACAGCATCTAAAGCAAGAAATCAACCCCCAAACGATAATTCTTGGGGACTTCAACACTGCCCTCTCAACATGGGATAGATCAACAGGTCAAAAGCTTAACAGAGACACTTTGGACCTTAATCAAGCCCTTAAAGAAATGGACCTTACAGATCTCTATTGAACTTTTCACCCATGCACCAAAGAATACACATTTTTCTCAGCAGAACACGGAACTTTCTCCAAAATAGATCACATACTGGGCCACAAAACGAATCTACACATGTACAAAAAAGTTGAAATTCTAACCTGTGCCCTGTCAGACCACCATGGCCTAAACCTGGACATCCACAACACAACAAACAAGAGAAAATACACTAACTCCTGGAAACTTAACAATATGATGCTGAATGAGAACTGGATTCAGGAAGAAATTAAAAAGGAAATTCAAGATTTCTTGAAAGTGATTGATAATGAAAATACAACTTACCAAAATCTCTGGGACACAATGAAAGCTATTCTAAGAGGTAAGTTCATAGCTCTTAATGCCTACGTCAAAAAAATGGAAACATCAGAAATAAACAACTTAACAATGCAGCTTAAAGCTTTAGAGAAACTAGAGCAATCTGATCCCAAAAGTAGTAGAAGAGAGGAGATTAGCAAAATAAGGGGAGAAATATCTGAAATCGAGATTAAGAAAACAATAGAAAAAAAAAATCAACCAGTCAAAAAGCTGGTTCTTTGAAAAAATCAATAAGATTGATACACCCCTAGCTAAATTAACCAAAAGCAAGAGAGAGAAAACCCAAATTAACAAAATTAGAAATGAACATGGAGTTATCACTACTAATACCCAAGAAATCCAGAGAATTATAACATCATATTTCAAAAAATTATACTCTGTGAAGTTTGACAATACAAAAGAGATGGATGAATTTCTAAGTAAACACAACTTACCTAACTTGAATCAGGAAGTTATGAATTATTTAAATAGTCCTATAACATATAAGGAAATTGAAGAAGTAATCTCGAATCTTCCCACCAAAAAATGTCCTGGACCAGATGGATTCAGCACAGAGTTCTACCAGACATTTAAGGAGTTAATAACACCAATACTCCTTAAACTGTTCCATCAAATAGCAAAGGAAGGAACACTACCAAATTCCTTCTATGAAGCTAATATCGTTTTAATCCCAAAACCTAATAAAGATTCACTTAAAAAAGAAAACTATAGGCCGATCTCTCTGATGAACACAGATGCAAAGATTCTCAACAAAGTCTTAGCAAATCGGATTCAAAAACATATTAAAAAGATCATTCACGGGGACCAAGTAGGCTTCATCCCTGGCACATAAGGTTGGTTCAACATACGCAAATCAATAAATGTAATTCATCATGTAAACCAGTCCAAAGTCCAAGACCACATGATACTCTCGATAGATGCAGAAAAAGCTTTTGACAAGATCCAACAGCCTTTTATGATCAAAACGCTAGAGACAGTAGGAATGGAAGGAACCTTTATCAATATAATAAAAGCTGTATACAACAAGCCCACGGCAAGGATTATGCTCAATGGGGAACAATTGGAAGCATTCCCACTTCGATCAGGAACTAGACAAGGCTGTCCACTCTCACCACTTCTATTCAATATTGTACTTGAAGTCTTAGCTGAAGCGATAAGACAAGAAAGGGACATAAGAGGGATTCAAATCGGCAAGGAAGAAGTCAAGCTATCCCTATTTGCAGATGACATGATCTTATACCTGAGTGATCCCAAAAACTCCACCAGGAAGCTCCTGGAACTAATTGAGAAGTTCAGCAGGGTGGCAGGATACAAAATAAATGTGAAAAAAAAAAAACAACAAAATGTGCAAAAATGAGAGGCCTTCCTATATGCCCAGAATGAAAGAAGTGAAAAAGCCTTGAGAGAAACAATCCCATTTACTATAGCCCCTAAAAAAATGAAATACCTTGGTATAAACCTAACCAAGGAGGTAAAAGACCTTTACAATGAAAACTTTAAAACCCTAAAGAAAGAAATAGCAGAATACACCAGAAGGTGAAAAGACCTCCCTTGTTCCTGGATTGGCAGAATCAACATCGTAAAAATGACCATCCTACCAAAGGCAATATACAGATTCAATGCTATGCCAATCAAAATCCCAAAGCAATTCTTCAAAGAAGTTGACCAAAGAATCTCAAAGTTCATATGGAGGCACAAAAGACCCAGGATAGCAAAAACAATCCTGAGTAACAAAAACACTGCTGGAGGTATTACCATACCAAACCTAAGTCTATACAACAAATCCATAGTTATAAAGACAGCCTGGTACTGGCTCCAAAATAGACACACAGATCAATGGATAAGGATTGAAGACCCAGATATAAGCCCACAAAATTACTGCCATTTGGTCTTTGACAAAGGGGCCCAAAGAATCCAATGGAAAAAGAACAGCATCTTCAACAAGTGGTGCTGGCAAAACTGGATCTCCACATGCAGAAGATTAAAGCTGGACCCGTACTTGTCACCATGTACAAGACTTAATTCCAAATGGATCAAGGACCTTGATATCAAGCCAGAGACTATAAAAACCATAGTTGAAAGGATAGGGAACTCCCTCGAGCTGATTGGGCTAGGCCAACATTTCCTAAACAGACATCCAATGGCACAGTCACTACTACCAACTCTCAACAGTTGGGATCTTGTGAAATTAAAGAGCTTCTGTTCAGATAAAGAGATTGTAACACGAGCTCAAAGGCAACCCACAGAATGGGAGAAAATCTTCACTAACCACACATCTGATAGAACTCTGCTGTCCAGAGTGCACAAAGAACTTAGAAAACTAAACACCAAGGAAACCAATGGCCCAATTAAAAAATGGGCCCTGGAACTTAAAAGAAACTTTACCAGGGATGAAATTAAAATGTCTAACAAATATCTTAAAAAATGCTCCAGGGATGAAATTAAAATGTCTAACAAATATCTTTAAAAATGCTCCACTTCCTTAGCCATCAGGGAAATGCAAATCAAAACTTCCCTGAGATATCATCTCACCCCGGTCAGGATGGCAAAAATCCAAATACAAACAACAACAAATGCTGGAGAGGATGTGGAGAGAGGGGAGCTCTCCTACATTGCTGGTGGGAATGCAGGCTCATTCAGCCACTCTGGAGAGCCGTCTGGAGATTCTTAAAGAAATTAAAGATTGAAATGCCATATGACCCTGCTATTCCACTTTTGGGAATAACCCCCCATACAGCAGAGGTTCACCTCGATAGCACAAGCACGACCATGTTCATAGCAGCACTGTTTACAATAGCAAAGTCATGGAATCAACCCAAATGTCCAAGAGTTGACGAGTGGATAAGGAAACTGTGGTACATCTATACAATGGAGTATACTCAGCCATCAAAAATGATGAATTACTGGAATTTGCCGGGAAATGGATGTCATTAGAAACAATTATATTAAGTGAAGTATCCCAGACCCAGAAAATTAAGCGCCGTATGTACTCCCTAATAGGTTGCTCCTAGTACCAAACCCACCCAGCCCACCTAGAGACAGTAATTGCAAGGATTATGAACAGGAGGGATGGGGTAGGAGGGCCACACCAGAAACAAGGAGAGAAGGGACCATGTTACAGCAGAGAAAATAGGCCTCCATCAAGGACTCAAATAAGTAATGAGACATCTGATTAAGTTCCCAGACTTTTGTTCCTGATCATTTACTATTGAGGGGGTATGATCTCACCAGAAGAGGAGGGCATATAGTCTGGCAGATAAAAAGTAACCATTTTGCAAATGGGTGATAGACCCCTCCCTCACTGTGGTTTCCCATTTTTATTACATCTACCTTTGAATGTGCTTTTATCACAAGACTCTAGTTTAACAGCTTTTTGTCTCTGGCCAGGGGGTAACATACAATGCCCACCAGGATGGAGTGAAGGGCATTGCAGGAGCAGCAAAACTGCAAAAGAAAATCAACAAACCACAATCCAGAACTTCAGAGATTCTATATCAACCACCTAGAACTAGGCCAGCTTAATCTCTCCCCATCTTGAAGCTCAGGGAAATTTGCGGAAGAGGGGGCGGTAACATGTAAGAGCAAAAGGATGGGAGGAGCAATGATATGTAAGATACTCCATACAAGTTAGGGCTGAAGCAATCATAATTGGACTTTACATGCCCTGCGCATTGTCCAACACACTATTGACCTCACAAAGTCTAGCATCTGCTAAAGGCACCAAGATCCTTGGAGGCAAGGGATTGGCAGCCATAGCAGTGTTCCTATACCTAAGGGGAACGCGCGAAAGGGTTCAGGGAAAGGCCACTGGGTTCTTGTACGTCATCGGAGAGGAGGGCCCAGAGGAAAATCAGGCATGCACAAGAAAGGACTCTCTGGGAATTGGGGCGGGAGGCACTGGGGGATGGGGAGGGAGGAAGGTGGGGAGGGGGAGCAGGGGGTACGGGGGGAGGAGGAGGGAGGGAGGGAACTGGTGTACCTATTAAGTTTGTATGAGCTGAAATAATAAAAAATATATTAATAAAAATGAATTTTTAAAAAATATATTACTAGGTATTAAAACATAATTAAATGGATTTGGAATGAAGTACAAACTGACTCTTTTTTTCTCCCACATTTAATTTTTTTCCTAATCATACAAGCTCAATAGGTATACCTGTCCTCTCCCTTCTCCCTCTCCTCCCCTATCATCCCCCATTGCACTGTCCCCCCTTCCACGCTTCCTTTCATTCCCCTCCCTCCCCCTTTATGTGAACACCAAACCTCCCTCTGAGTCCTCCACCCCAGTGAGGGTTCAGGACTCAGTGGCATAGCCCTTCTTGGGCTGCCTGCTAGCATGGGACTCTATTATGACTGTTTAATCCTTTGCCTCTAAGGGTCCTACTGACTGGAGCCTTTTCTCACCTGTGATCCAGGCTAGACTTTGGGGGGTCGCTGACATGTCAGGCAAAGTCCAATCCTGAGTGCTGCAGCCCTAATTTGTGTATTTTGCATATTGTTGGTATTTTGCATATCGTTGGTCCTCCCCATCTTTAGGCTCTTATAATCTTGACGCCCCTTCTTTCGCAAACTGATTCTTAAGAGCAATCAAAATTAGGCATTCTGAGACTATTCATTTAACTGGAGAGAAATATGCTTCTAGTAATCTTGGTTATTACTAGTAGTGGTTGCAAGAGAACCTACTTCTTTTTTTCAAGAGAATATATAATTATATTTTAAAAGTAAGATTTAAAAGGCCTAAAATTTCATAGGAATACTCAGTTTTAACAAAGGTGCTATAAAATATGTATTCTCATAGATATTTTCTAAGCAACTTTAAAATATCCATATTAGAGTTATGGATACAGCTAAAATGTTAGTGTTTAGCATACAGGTGATATAGGTTCAATTCTTAATATCACAAAGAGAACTCAAGAAAACAAATAAAGTATCCACATTTATGCTAGAGTTGTAGTTCACTAATAGTGTTTGCCTAGTAATTACACAAGGCGCTGGGACTGATACATAGCACCAGGAAAATAAATATGCAAATGGTTAGATACAGAATTTGTAATTTTAAGAATCGTGAAGAAATTCTCAGAGAAGCACAAAGATTTATTCACAATTACTGCAGAATTATTTAAACAAAACTGGAACTACTAAACATATAAAACTAGGAAATCAGTAAGATGATACATTAAGGAGGTAGAATACACAGTTGAAATAAAATCATGTGATAGAAAAACAAATTTAGGGTATAACAAATGCTTATACTTTTTTTTCAAATGCTTATGCTTTTTAAGTATAAAAATGGACCTTGTTTTAAAATAATAGATAAAACATCGATAATACTAAAATCCTATGCCTTCACATTTCAGTGAATGTCTCTGAATAGTGGGTTTAAAGATTTTGGTCCATCTCTAGCTATGGTCTACTTTCTTAACAGAAAAAGATAAATAAGGAGCATGTGTCACTTTTACATTTTAAATTTTAAAAAATAAGGAAAAGAAGTACATTAAGTGAAGAACAAGAAATTTCTCAGCCCTACTTGTTTCCTGCAGTTCTCATTCTCCCAGTCAACGTTTGTGGTAAGATTGAGTTAAGCAGACAGAATATGATACTGAGCCATGCTAAACCCAATGAGTTACAATTACACATTTTGTAAAAGTTTTTCAGCATGTAGCATGGACTGTTACTTTGCTCATAATAGAACTCAGTAACTATTTACTCTTGTGATCTGATTGGTTCCTCTCTCTCTTAGTTTTCAAGAAGATGGAACACAAAGCACAACCTACTGAAACAGCAACTACCAGCACTTCAGACTCCAGTGGGCATGCTAACTCCTCGGCACTTACAATGCAAATTAAATTGTATTGAAAGAATATTTTTAAAATGTACAAGACTGTCAAATAAGTAATCTTGTAAGTCCCTTTCTGAAATATAATTTTATAAGAGTTTAGAATCATAAAAGTAATCTACTCCATTACCTTGCCCAGACAAATATGAAAATTGATAATGACATAAGTTAGTGTTTGTTTGTCATGTGGCAAGTTATCAGTCTGAACAGAACTCAGGAACTAGGTCTTTCAGCTCCATACCATGTTCTCTGCATTATGTTACACTACCCCTGACAGACATGATGTAAGAGGAAAGGAGTGAGAAAGAGAGTGAAAACCAAGCTACCTATTTGGTCATTTTAAAATGTATTTGCTTAGGAGGACTGGAGGGATGGCTCAGGGGTTAAGATTCTGCCTCACAAGCAGAAGGTCCTAAGTTCGGATCCCAGGTCCCCATAAAGATGCTAGAAGGAAACCGAGCCAGGGCTTGTGCTTCCTGTCCTGGTGGGCAGAGCCTGGGAAATCCCAGAGCAAAGCAAAGAGGTAGAAACAATCCGGGATGATTCCTGAAGTCACCCTTGGACCTCCACAGGGACACATGGTGCCCTCTGGTACACACACACACACACACACACACACACACACACACACAGACTGCTCACAGAGTAAAATAAATAACATTAAAAAAAAGTACTTATTTAGGTCCACTTGTTTAGGGACACTACTGTAAAAATTTTAAGTATGTACAATTCAACATGTATTTATTGAATAACCACTACATGCAAAATTCATCTTTCTAACCATTAATATCCATTTTCCCCTTCTTCAGCTCTAACGAATAAATTAATTGAGCATTCTTTCCTTTCTGGCCCTGCTACACATACATATGAAGCTATTAGCACATTATTGATATCTGCATTTGGGGAAAATTATTTCTAGGCAAGAAAAGTACAATGGAATAATACAAAATATATTTTTGCTGTGAAACAGTACTTTTATTTTGAGTTTCTTTCACATTTACTGACTTTATTTCTAGATCACTTAAATTTATACCTCTCTCCTATATGAAGCCTAAGTATAAAAAAATTCTTTTGAGGAAAGATTATTTATACTCATATGATCTGAGCTGGAAAACTTTCATTTATTCAGACAATGGTACTGAAATCACAATACTAGATTGGAGAGATGGATGGTTCAGGGGTTAAGCTTCTATCTCAAAGGTAGAAGGACCTGAGTTCGAATCCCAGACCCCACACAAAAACACCAGGCAGAAGTGGTGCTAGCCTGCACTTCGGGGCCTGAAAGGCAGAGCTTGGGAAACCCCAGAGCAAAGCAAGAAGGAGGCAGAAGTAATCCAGAAGGATTCCTGAAGTCACTCTTGGGCCTCCACAGGCACACACACACAGTGCCTTCTGATACACACATACACACACACACACACACACACACACACACACACACACACACACGCACACACACGTACGCAATTTAAAAAGTAAATACAGGGGCTGGAGAGGTGGCTCAGGGGTTAAGCCTCTGTCTTGCAGGTGGAAGGTCCCGAGTTCGGATCCTAGACCCCACGTATAGATGCCGGGCAGAAGCAGGGGCGGCCTGTGTTTCTGGTCCTGGTAGGGCGGAGCCTGTGAATCTCTGGGCAGAGTAAACAAGGAGGAGGTGGAGGCGGTCTATGGTGGTTCCCGACTTCGTCCGTGGTTCTACACGCACACACACAAACACACATGCATACTTACACATGCGTGCATACATGCACAATTGAATAAATAAATAAATAATTTTTTTAAAAAAGTAAATACAATTAAATGGACTGAAAATTGGAAAACATCCTCTCATTACACATAAATCTCAGTACCTCTTGATAGTCATCCATTCCTGAATAGACACTGGGCCCCTTACTGATTCTTCCCCCTCGTTCTTTTCGTTTGATTTTCTTCGGCAAAGAACGTCCACGACTAATATTAAAACTTTTAGCCCGGTATTCAGGACCTAAAAAAATTTTAAATTTACTTTAAATATAGAAAGATATCATCATTATCATTATAAAGATATCATTATAAATATATTAATTTATAAGAAACATTATGTTTTCAAAATTCTAAAGTGTATAATATATCCTTCTTTTTCCTCTTAGATTCAATGAAAACAATCAGCTAAATCTTAACATTTTATTTCTGAGTATTGTTTCCTGTTGAAAAGTTATTATAGATCTTAGTAGTTAATGTATAACAAATCAGACTTCTACTAATACTTATACCAAGAAAACATAGATATACACATACATATCTCCAAATACAAACATGCTCATTCCTGAATTTTGAAGCTCAAGAGAATCCCTAGCACTAGGGGCCGAGCCAGCGTCAGGAGCCTGAGGAGGAGGAAGGATCGCAAGTTTCAACACCAAGATCTACGCCGAGGCGCCTCAAGCACGGCTCAGTGCACAGTGCCTGCCTACTCGCGTGCTTGAGCCTGACTCAGTCCCAGCACTGAAAACCTGATAAAAACGCTCGGTTATAAATTCTGTATCAGCACCAAGGAGGCAGCACCAGCGAGCGCCAGGCCAGCAAGAGCTGCACAATGAGACCCGTCTCAACACAAACAAGGAAAAACAGCCCACAAAGTTACAATCGAAGCAATTTTTCATTTCACACAAGTCACAATGAACTAGTAGTAAGTTTTCTAATAACCTTAAAGTCTACAAAATCAATAAATGTAAGAAAAAGTTTTATTCCATTAAATCAAATATTTTTTTTAAATGGCCTTCCAATTAACTCAAAGAATAGGGGTAATTATTGGTGGGGATTTAGAGAAGTTTATAAGGAGGAACAATTATAAATACAAGTACATCACCAATTTGGACATCTATTTGGCATATGAATCGAAAGTCTTCAAAAGTACCTGTATTTTTACACTTTGCATATCTAATTTTAGTCCTCTTTTCTGAAGTAGGATCTTTCTTATTTTGTAACCTGGACTGGCCTCAAGTAGCCTAAGCTGACCACAGAACTCCAATCTTCTGCTGGGCTTCTTGGTGCCGGGGTTTCAAGCAAGTACTGTCTCATCCGTCACATCATTTATTCTTAAGAAACAAGGCTGTTCAGGGCACTGAAGCTGCGCAATGCTCACTGACATTAGACAGCAGCAGGGAAATGTTTTGTTAGACTTTATACAATTCTACATATTCAAAATACTATAAATGCTTCTAATTGAAATATTAAGATATAATACAGATTAAAATAGTATTTATTTCATCCTCAAGGTCTTACACAGAAAAGGAAGGTGAATTTAGTTACCACAAGAAATAGCTGATCGTGAGGAGGTAAGAAATTTCTGTTTATCTTATATTAACACGGTTGGCATAGTCCAAGTAGACAGACTAATTTCAAACTCACCATGTGGACTTCCTTTCAGTCTCTGTTTTTTCCCTGATTCTTTAGAAAAAGATGACCCCGAAGCACTATTTGGGGATTCTTTAGCATGTCTGTAGTGTTTCGAATGGCTGGAAAAATCTTCTTCTGCGTCCTGACTGTAGCTGCCGAAGCTGTCGTCCCCGTAGGTACCGAAGTTGTCATCGCTGTACGCACTGTACTCGTCATAGTCTTTGCTTCGGAATTTCTTGTTATGCTGACTCTTCTTTGACGTTGTGTAGCTTCCTGACACATGCCCATGCTGAGCAGAAATGAACCATCATTATCATTATTTTTCAAACTACTTATAGCAGTTAATACTAACAGGGCCTCTTTCTCCAAATGAAAGTTGGAGGACGAAGGACATAGACAGTTAACTGGTCCTAACTCTTGACCAGCACTTCCTTCTGACTGTTCATTAGTACACTTCCCATTCAGAATACCGAATGGTACTCTGATATTATTAAACATCATAACCACATTCTTCATCATTTTTTGTTTTTAGTATTCTATATCTCGATAGCTACATGCACAGGAATATTTTAAAATCCATTCTATTGTACATAAAGTCTCTTCCAAAAAATTAAAAGCTCTTTTTGAAAATAAGTAAATATAGCAAAACACCTTAGAAAAGAATTAAAAAGTATATATTTTCAACATTAAAAAATAACCTCTCATGACATATTTAATTTCAAGATGTATGTATGGAAATTATTTATATTAAAAACAGATACAATCTTATGGAGAAATGATGGAAAAGGGTACGTTAAACAAATAGTTCTAAATGGAAATAGGAAACAAACAAGTGCCAGTGTTCTAATATCGGACAAAGTAGACTTCAACCCAAATATATGAAAAGATAAAAAAGGTCATTTACATGAATAAGGGAAAATCCATCAAGCTAACATTATAATTCTAAACATATACACACCAAAATAACACTATAATTCTAAATATATACACACCCAACTTCATGAAACAAGTGCTAGATGTCAAAATACACATTAACCTCAATACAAAGATATTGGACAATTCTAATATCTTAATGTAGCAAAAATGAAAGAACTGAGGACCCAAATTTACAACTAGTCAATTACATACAGCCACATGATTTTTAACAAAAAATATCAAAAATATATACATTGAGAAAAAAAGTCTCTTTCCACAAATGGTACTGAGAAAACTGGGTATCAACATGTACAAGAATGGAATTAGATTCTTCATCTCTCACCGTACAAAAATAGATGGGTCAAAGACCTTAACTAAAACCTAGAGCTGTTAGAAGAAAAGGTCAACACTTCTAAATACAGAGTCAGGAAAAGACTTCCTCCTATTGCTAAGGAAATAATGCCAACAGGAGCTCATGAAATTAAAAAGCTTTTGCACAGCAAAGGAAACAAGTTAATCAAGAGAACAGATAGCCTACAAGATGGGAGAAAATATACAAAGAACTCAAAACCCAACAACAACAACAACAAAACCCAGTCAAAAATGCCACTGGGTCCTTATATGTCATCGGAGAGGAGGACCCAGTGGAGAGTTAGGCGTACACAATAAAGGACTCTCTGGGAATTGGGGGGGAGGCACTGGGGGAAGGGGAGGGGGAGGGGGGGGAGGGAGGGAACTGGTAAAAAATTTTAAAATGTATAATTAAATTTTTAATAAAAAAAAAACCCAGTCAATAAATGAGCTAAAGAAATGGACAATCTCAAAAGATGAAACACATATGGCCATTAAACACATGAAAAAATGTTCAACTTTATTAATCATCAGAGAAATGAAACCAAAAGCTACAGTGAGAGTTAACTTCCTTGTGTAACAGCAGACATGAAGAAAACAACCACAATGAATGCTGGCCTAATACTGCTGATAGGGACATAAAGTATCCAGTCCACTATGGAAATCAGCATGAAAGTTAAAAAAAAGTCTCAAAATAGATCTAGCACATGATCCTACTTGTCATGGTTTGAAATGTGTCCCCCACAGTCTCATGTGTTTGGCAAGGTCATGGTACCTTGAGAGGTGGAGCTTTGCCGGAGGAAGGCAGTCACAAAGGGTGGGCCTTGAGGTGGATTAGTCCCACCCTACCTCCAGAAGAAGTCTGCCTTTGCAGCAAGCAGTCTGCAGCTCTCAGCTTCCAAGATGTCTGTGGTGACTTAGCCTCCTCCAGCTTTGGCCAGCCAGCCATGCCGCCTCTGCTTTGAGAGACTGTACCTTCCCTCTGGAAGCGTAAGCTGAATAAACCTCCCTTTCTCCCTTAAGTTGATTGACTTTGGGTGCTCTCTCACAGCAATAGTTAAGAGTAACCATTACACTACTATATATGCCATGCCTGAGTTCACTCAAATGACTTTAAGTCACGTATCATAGCGATTCTTGTATCTTGTGCATCAATGTTTATTTAACATTATTCACAACAGCTAAGTTATGGATCATCCTAAGCCTTTGACGAGAAAGGAACAGATGAGGAAAACAGGGTATATATGCACAAAGAAATCTTTTCAGCCAGGAAGAATGACATTATGTTGCTTACAGGAAGACAGCTACAAATGGAGATAAACATATTAAGTGAATCAAGTTAGTCTCACAAGACAAACATTGTATTTTCTCTCATGTGTTTTTCAAGATGTTATATATACATATGACATCATATATGTATATATAACATGAAAGTGAAGCAAAATTATCTAAGGAAGCAAGGGGATTATCAGGAGGGGGAAGGGTTGAAGGGGATGATAGGAGAGAGAGGAAAATATACTAGGGTACAACACATTCTTGTATAAATCTTTCTGTAATACAATCCCATGTAAAATGAACACATACAATGCAATTGTATTAAAAGTTGTTTTATCAGTATAAAGGAGCTTTCTCTAACTGAAAAACACCAAGAGAACAAATTACTCATAGAAAAGATGGTTCAATGTCTGGAAGCCTGACCTGAGCTCAAGACTACAGCACTTACATAAAGACAGAAGGAGAAAACCAACAACCACAAAGTTTCCTCTGACCCCATCTACACAACGGACATGTGCCTCTCCCTGAATCATGCATACATATATGCATACATGTGAAGCAAAATAAAACTTAAAAATCTTAAATTTACAAATATATTCTTCATACACTGCTATACATTCATTCTTTATATACTAAAGCGTGGGAAAATGAAATTTTAATTTAGTCCTACAAATTTATTTAGCTTTTATTAGTTCTATCATATCTTCTGTCAATTTTTAATAAAGAAAAAGTCCGTATAATTTTAACTTGAGGATTTTGAAAAGTCTAGAGCATTCCTTGCTATGAGACTACCACCCTAACTAGTGTGTTAAGGCACCTAATGACTTATTAGCTTACTGTTTTCAAATTTTAAAGAGAGAAACTTCAGTAAGATTTATTAATAGTCATTTAGGAACATAAGCTATGAAGAAGGCAAAAGGACCTAGAGCGATAGTTTAGCTGGCAGAGTTCTTTTCTTGTCTTGCAAACATGAGAACTAAGTTTGATCTCCTACATAAAAGCCAAGTTTGATGGTATGTACTTGTAATCCCAGTACTGGAAGAGAAACAGGCAGAGCCTACTTGGCAAGCCCCAGGCCAATGAGAACAAATAAGGTAACTCTGGACCTATGACTCTTCATTTGTAATGGTTACTCTTTCAAGCTGCTGCGAGACAACACCTAAAGTCAAGCAACTTAAAGGGAGAGTTAAGCTGAGTTTCAGAAGGGAGTTAATGTTTCAGAAGGGAGTTACAGTCCTTCATGGCAGAAAAGGCATGGTTGGCTGGCAGAAACTGGAGGTAGGCTAAATCACACCCTTCAGCAAATCTAATGTATACTGTAATCTTTATTTTCAAAGACTCTGGAATTTGTACCATGAATCTGACAAACAAATATTAATACATGTATTTTCTCATATATATAAAAACGTGTAATTTAAAACCTTATTTTTCTCTTGACCAAGCAATGGCAAGGTTATGGGGAAGCACGTCAGGTATTCCTGATGGAGATGTGAGATGGTGCAGTCTGCAAATAACAGCTTAGCAGTTCCTAAGAAAGTTAATCACAGAACTACTAGTAATTCCACTCATAGGTACTTATGCCAAGGAATTCAGAGAAGAGTTCTGGAGACAATTTGCATATATATTTTCAGTTTGCACCCATTTTCATGAACAGAATTATTCATAACGGGTAAAACATGGAAGTAATTCCAAGTGTCCAACAACAAATGAATGGATAAACAGAATGGATATATATCTATATATAATAATTACTTGACCATAAAAAAATGAAAGTTTAATACATGCTATTGAGTAGCATAAGCCACACACAAAAGGAAAAATACTACATGATTTCAAATACAGGAAGTGCCTAAAACAAATAAATTCACAGAGTCAATGCAAGAATAGGTATTCCCTAGGCAGAAGCAAGAAGAAATGAGATGTAACTGCTTAATAGACACAGAGTTATACTTAAGATGAGTAAGAAAATCTGGAGATGGCTAACTGTGAGTATACTTAATGCCACTAAATTATACCTTATAATACTTTTTATATTATATATGTTTTATCACAATAAAAAGTCATACCTGAGAAAATGGAATGTCATAATCCCTGTAGAAACTAGTTCTTTTTTTGTGGGAACTTTCTGTGCGCTCGACATCTGAATCAAGGCTGTAGTCTGAACTACCGTCGCTAGATGGAGAGTTATGCTGAAGGGAGAAAAGAGAAAAACGCCTTACATTTAAAGGAAGTTCCATCTGTAACTAGATAAGCTTAGGCGCAGGCACTGTTGCAGGCTGACTTCCAGCAGACGCAAGTAATATTGAAGACCTCTTGCTCCAAAGACTACTACCACCCAATTCCTCTGACGTTTTCTAGGCAAAGGTATTTCTTCCTTTTTGCTGCCTTTATGGCAACCAACTCTTTGAGACAGAACTTAAACCATCAGTCACTTGGTCTCTAAGATAAGCTTGCAGTTAAACTACTCCTTTTTGTGTGCTTGTTTGTCTACTTGGGCAGGGTCTCAGCATAGCTCAGGATGGCCTCCAAGTCATGACCCACCTGCCTCAGCCCTGCTGTGATCTGGGATTGGAAGTGTGTGCCGCCACACCCATCTTCAGCTAATATTAAAGGAAATAAAACTGGCTCCTCACAACCAAAGCAGTTACTAGAACATGAGTAGAGTATTTACCTAAAATGGCTTTGCAGCCTTTATTCTGTTGCACAAGTCTCCTAAAACTACTCAAAATCACCAATATGAAATGAGTCCAGCTCTCAAAATTGAACAAAAGTGAAGTGAAAATCCAAGTAATTGAAAATGATCGGCAAATACAAGTTTTTTCAAATCTTAGTACAATTTTTAAAAATCAATTTTTGTTTGATCGAAGTAATTATCTGCTCAAGTTGAGCTATTAACCAGTTGTTAACTTTCTCGGCAATGAAGATGTGGTCTGCATTTTATCACAGCGGCACTCCTAGCCTCTGGACACAGTGCCAAGAGGGAAACAGAGCTGAGCTCCAGCATTCTCAGAGAGGAAGGACTGTTTCCTCCATTCTTAGGTGCTCCCGTTCATTCTGCCTCTACTGTCCTGGAGTTTGGTTTCTCCTGGTTTTAATCTAGCTTTGTTAGTTGGTACATAAGATAAGTGTTTATAATTCTATGCTATATGCTTCAGATGCACACTCATTGTTAGTGTTTAAATAACATGATCCATGTCAAAGTGTTTGTTCAGTCACTAGTTGGCTGATGAGAGCAGGCGATCAGTGGCCTCTCCTCACTGCGCTCTATTTCTTCTTATGGTCATTCCACCTCCTGCTTTGTAGAGCTATTGCTTTCAAGGGTATAAAATACCGTGTGGATCTTCACTGTGAATTGTAACTTTTAATATGGTAACTACTCTTCTTTGTTCCTTCAAGTGTCCTTTTGACACAAATTTAACTTTTCCAGGCAGCAATATTGTGATTTCTTCCTTTTCTCTGTGTTTGCCTAATATATAGCTTAGCCATTCTTAATATCTTGTTTGTGTTTGTAGCTTAATGTGGGATTTAGAAAAGGCATTTATATCTTTGCTTTGAAAACTTTTTAACCAGTAACCTATCACTTACTCATAGAAATAACACTGAAGTTAGGCAGGAACCAAGATTCCTTTCTCTTGTTCATTTCCTCCTACTCGCAGTTAATAACTGCAGAGCAGTGTTGGTAAGTTTGTTCTGTTGTTTTCCCTGATTTGTCTCTCTTTCTCGCTCTCTCTTTCTTGAGAGAGGGACATGCTATGGAAACATGGGAACTACCAGTGCTGTGACTACAGGTGTGTCCCACCATGCCTGCTTGTCTTCTCCTGACCACCTATATGGTAATGTTCTAATATATCATACATGGCTCCTCTTACAGTCATCATGTTTTGTTTTACAAATAATTATGTGTGTGCATACGATCACTTTCTCGCAGCTATCTAAACATGGGTTTCTGTAGTAGATTCTACAGGAAGGTTCACAAAACAATAGTCCCTGAGTTCTTACATACACAACTTATCTGAAAACTGTACATTTGAAATCAAGTTTTTAGCTCATTTTATTTCTTTGAACGTCTTATTTAAATTCATCACTGCTTTATCCTCTGATTACTGATGCCTAAAGTTATTATATAAATCTTATTTTTGTTTCTTAATAAGGCACTTGAGTTTCCTTGCCCAAATGGCCAAAAATTTTTCCCCAAATTCTATTTTTAATGCTTGACCGTAGTTTATTCTATTTTTTATTTTGAAATAGTAGGTTAAATTTCCCATATGCTATGGATTTCTTTTCTCAAGTAAAAGAATTTCTCTGGCATGTGACCACAGCTCTATCTTGATGCTCAAGGGATGCTCATCAAACGGGCCAGGAAAGCTCTCCTAGCTCCATGGCTCTTGAGCTGTCATTTCTGCTCAGTGTGAAGTATCCAAAAATTCAGCTGAATGGCATCTGAGACCCCGCTTCTGCATCCTTCCATTTCCACCTGATGGCTTCCTGGCCCCAGTACGCTGCGTCTGGGTTTAGCTCCTCTCCCACATGGGATCTTCATCCTGCCCATATCCCTCCAGCACCATCTGATGCTCTGCAATCACTTACATTCAGTATGAACTGCAACTAGCGAAGCCCATGCTCTGTTTCTGCTGCAATTTTCAGGTGGACCCTGCGAGTTCCAAATTAGAGATCTGGCCACTGAGATGGAGGCCTGGTGGGAAGTGCGACCTAGAGGCCCCTTTCTCCCTCCTCAGCTCCTCACAGCTGCTCTTGTTGCTGTCCTTGCTTGAAGCTGCCTCGTTACATTTTTGAAGTGCATTTCTGAGGATAATTTGTCCATTTCTTTTGCAAATACTATCAGTGAATTTTTGGTCATCTTATCCTCCTTGCTATGAGGGAATTTCAGTGAGTTTCAAAAACTCACTGCTGTGACTCTCCTCTGACTCTGCCACAAATCCTCTTTCCTCCCCAACCCAACCTCGTAAGACCCTCATGTTTTCTTGATAGCATGTTTTTCTTTTACTTAAGGTCTTTTTTCTTCTCCTTTTCATACATTTTTTTATGGTTCCTTTACACTCTAATCCTGAACGCAGAGCACAGACACTTCCACAGTTAAGCACGGGGTAACATATTTGAATGAAGAATAAATGAATAGATACACAATGCTAATAATGCTGGTACTGCATCTGTAGATGATAAAACTATACCTACACTTCTCATAACTGAGAAATCAACCTTCTATCCAGAAAACAGTATTTTAGTCTGCATTAAGATTTTCCTTGATTATTTTTTCAATCTGTAGGATGGTGCATATAATCACTGTTTAGAGAATTTATTAGTTGCTTAGATAAAAAAATCTGATCAATATAATTTATAAGACAACAGGCAATAAATTATATTTTTTATTTTACAAAAGTTTATCAAAATAGAAAATTTGGCAGCATGGTGGCCCACACCTGTAATCACATACTTGGGAAATAAGGGTAAGAGATCAGGAGTTCAAGGCCATTTTTAGCTATCCAGTGAGTGAGTGAAAGGCCAGCTTGGGCTACAGGGGAGACTGTCTCAAAAAAAAAAAAAAAACAAAACCATACACATAATGTATATAATTGATTCTAACTAACCTTATGCTTCTCGTGTTTTCTCCTTTTGGATTTTTTCTTTTCTCTTTCTTTCTTGTGTTTTTTCCTTGATTTTCTAGAGGATTTCTCACTCTTCTGTTTTTCGTTCTCTTTTGTGTCTTGATCTTGTGTTTCTTCACCTCCTGCATCATCTATTTCACCATCTTCTAATTCACCATCTTCTCTGTAGAAAAAAATGAAAAATTTAACTTTGGGTGACAATTCTAAAACAAATCTTACAAAAACATTTAAAAAATAAAGGCATGTGCCGAGAGTTTGAATTATATTCATACAGATAAGAGACTAGGAATTTTTTTAAGAAGCCAGAGAATAAATATTTTATATTTTCAAACCAAATATAACTTATGTTGCAAATTCTTCTTTCTCTTAAAAAAAAACCTTGGGGATAAAGAGATGCTCAGCAGTTAAAAGCGATACACATGGGAATAGAAATATATAAAACAAATTTAACATTTAGTCTTACTACTATAATGCAAGTTTGGAAAACACAAACTACAAAAAAGCCATGTCTCTCTGTATAACTGTCAGCAAATAAACGTTGAATTTTGGTGTGTGTGTTCTAAATACAAGTTGGAATTACTAACATGTTTGCTCTCTAAAATGAAACATTGGTTATGTCTCTTTACTAAAAATCCTCAATAATAACTCAAAATTTTCCACTGGATATAGAAGAAGTGGTCTAAAAAAAAGATTGTGAGTTGGTTATCTCTGAAACTGTGGAGTATGTAGGATTATTTCTACTTTTCTGTGTATGTTCACATTCTTCTACAATAAAACACAAGCTTCAATGGTTCCCTTCTGGCCCAAAGATGCTATCAAATCTCCTTGACATTACCCAAAGGACCTATTTAACCATCTACTTTCAGAATCACAAGGCTTGAAAGTATTTCTCCTGTCACTGGATTCTATGTTCCCATGACTCTTACTGCTGATGAAGGCAGGGTATCTGACTGTCATTCACAGATGAAATTTACTATCTAGCATGCTAGCTCCTGTTTATTGAATTACCCATCAACTTTTGCATTACAGAACAAGTACAGCATATTAGTGATCTTAAACTCTCATTTTCCCCATTGTAAAAATTAAGATGTTATTTCTGCTTAGGTGAACTTAAGCATTTCCTGAGGTACAGACTTGATATTTTGAGTCTTTTAATAAAAAAATTCATGTATTTTAAAAAAAAAAACTATGAACTTTATGACCCGAGAAAGTCAGTGTATATATTTTTAAAAGATAATGCTTTTAACTTTATTGATAATGATAAAAAACTGTAAACAATACAATTTTCCACCAATAGGTAAAAAGATACATAAGCTGACTTATATAAATGCTTTAAAGAAAATTCTACTGTTATGATAAAACAACATGGATGACTCTTGCAGTTGAAATAGTTAACAGAAAATGCCAGACACAAAACATCATTGCATGATTCCATTTACATGTACTTTAAGAGCAGACAAGACTAATCTGCAGTGACAGAAGCCACACATTATTCTCTTAGAGAAATATAAATGTGACTAAAAGGCACTAGGAGTTTGGGGGGTATGGAAATAGTCTGCATACTGATCTGTGTTGTGATAAGTATATGTATTTGTAAAAAATTATCAAGATATGTATTTGACAGCTATGTATTTACTTTCCATATTTTGAGTACACATAAAACCACCCTCAAATCTATGGGTATCTATCTTTTCTCATACTACCTCACTTAGAGCTCCTCAAATCATTAAAAAGGTGTATCTGGAAATCGTAATTAATGTTCAGCATTTTAACTAGAGCTATTTAAAAAGCACAAATCAAGCAAGTTAAAAGACTACACATGAATATATATCTGTTTCACATAAGTTCTATAGGTTGAGATATATGCTACTGAAATTTATTAGACATAGATCCTTCAAGTTTTTATATTTTCTTCCTGTTCCCTTTATAGATTTATGTTTCTTAATCTTTATGTGAAACAATAAACATACAGACTCTGCTTGGCTATAAAAATGTGAAAGAGGAGATAAAGAATAATTCACACTGCTATGAACTGCTTTCAAGTACCTTTGGACACGTGAGAAGAGCGAGTGACATGCTACAGAGGAAGAGGCTTAATGAGGAGAGCTTTGTTCAAATTCCTCCACTTCTTGTCAAAATAAAACTTTCTGAATTGAGTGCCTACTAAAATAACAGATACTAATTTAGTTCTATTATCTTGAGAAACCCAATCACTCAGGAAAGATGCAATTAAGAGTGTTTATCTTTTTCTAGCTTTTGAACTAGCTCAATACTATTATAAGAACAGATTTGTTTACTGAACTTAAAGTATCTTTTTCCTTTTCTTTTAAAAAAAAACTTGTGTGTGTGTGTGTGTGTGTGTGTGTGTGTGTATCAGAGGGCACCTGTGTGTCCATGAAGAGCCCAAAGGTGACTTCGGAAATCATCCTGGATTGCTTCTATCTCCTTCTTGCTTGGTTCTGGGATTTCCCAGGGCTGGAAGTGCAGGCCACTGCCATTTTCTCCCGGCATTTTTACATAGGATCTGAGATCCAAACTCAGGACTTTCTGCTTGTGAGGCAGAATCTTAACCTCTTAGCATCTCTCCAGCCCAAGGTATCTTTTTTAAAATTCAATAAATCAAAATAAAACTTCTTGGGTCAGTTCTACATAGGAGACTTATTAATATGGAAATAGTATCTTTTTTTATTCAGTAAAATGGCATGTCCATGTTCCAAAGCTTGGTAAATAACTGTTCAGTTAATAAAACAAAACTATTTATCTCAGGAAAATCTACAAGGACAGAAAACAGACTGGAGTTGCCAGAAGATTAGGGGGGAAATGAACAGTGACTACCAGAGGGTCTGGGCTTCTCTGTGGAGGGATAAAAATGTTCTAAAATTAGACAGTGGAGGTGGCTGTATGACTCTTAATACACTGAGACTTTAAGAGGTCGAATTGATCTCAGTAAAGTTAGTTTTAGCAGGTTAAATTTTGTCTTTAGATTTAAATATCTAGGGGCAAGGAACATAGCTGTCATCAAGAATTTGCATGGCATGAACAAAGCTCTGCGTTCAACTCTCAATACTACCAAAGGAGGGGCTGGAGAGGTGGCTCAGGGGTTAAGCCTCTGCCTTGCAGGCGGAAGGTCTTGAGTTCGGATCCTAGACCCCACGTATAGACGCCAGGCGGAAGCGGGGGCGGCCTATGTTTCTAGTCCTGGTAGGGCAGGGCCTGTGAATCCCAGGGCAGAGTAAACAAGGAGGAGGTGGAGGTGTCTGTGGTTCTACACACACACACACACACACACACACACACACACACACACACACACACATACACACACACGCATACATGCATAATTGAATAATAAATAATAATTTAAAAAATTGTTATCCTAAAAAAATAAAATTATAGTATAAATTAAAGATTGAAAATGGCATTATCACTGCACCTATGCTATATTCTAAAAGTAATTATTCAGGAGCTGAGCATGTGGCACAAGCCTGTAAACCCAGTACTTGGGAAATTTAGGCAAGAGAATCACAAACTTGGAGCCAGCCTGAGCTACAGAGCTATACTCTGCTTCAAAATCAAGTTCTGAAGGTAACTGCTGATTAAATCCTTACAGGTTGAGATGCCCAAGCCTCAAAAGAAGATTCTACTTTCCTCTATTCTGACATTTTGGCTATTAAGATAAATAAAGCCTTTTCTGTGATTGTCTAAAGGCTACAGAGTGATAAATGATTCTTCTGGAAGAACCACAGAAGACTATATAATCAGACCTAAAGAGCATATTTCAAAGATGTTACTCATGAATATACACTTTCTGGGATCAGATGGTCACAAAGCAGACATTTTTAAAAGAATGTTCCAGGTAACTTGTCAGGATTTCTTCACAGTTCAGAAGCAGAAATCTTAATAGGTGATTATTTCTTTATAGGTGCTATAAAACCAGTATGATGCAATTTCCTAAATATTGGAAACTATCGCTTACCCACACTTTCCTTTCATGCTTTCTACTAACTCATGCTATTTCTCCCTACCCTGGAAGACAAGATGAGGAACTGCTCTGGACGTGCGAGGTCTTCACAGGGCCACAGAGACGAGGCCGAACCACAGGCTAACAGAGAGGACAGAAAACAAGCAGCTATTTCTCGCTCGCCCACCTTCCTTCTATGTGGGCGGCTGCTGCGAGCCAGTCTCTCATCCGTCTTCCCAGGTTCCAATGCGGTCTCATTTACCACCTTCCTGCTCATTAGAACACTGTCAGGCTAAAAAAAAACAAACTTCCTTAGCCATGGCAGTTCCCCAGCAGCAAAGTGCCTGCTGTGCACTTTGTCCCGTGGTTTTGAAGGTTAGTCCCCGTGGAAAGGGGACACACGCTGACACCGTGCTGCTGTTCATGTAATAAACCACTGAATCCTCCTACTTGAATGTCAGCAGGTTTAACACCTTTCTGGATCTAGGCTTTTCTCACGCCTACTCTCATCTCTTCTCTAATCTAGACTGCCTGCCCACGCTCCTCGTTAGCCTTGGACTAACTCTATCCTCACCTAAACCAGCTGCTTCCATTCAGTCCATACTGACTGCGCATACATTTGTGTATATCAGGGGGCACTGGGTGTGCCCGTGAAGGCCCAAAGGGACTTCAGGAATCATCCTGGGTCCCTCTATTTCCTGTTTGCCTTGCTCTGGGGTTTCCCAGGCCAAGCTTTCCAGGTACTGCGGTGCAGGCCACTGCCATTTCTACCTGGCATTTTTACGTGGGATCCTGGATCCAAACTCTGGTCCTTCGGTTTTTGAGGCCTAAGCCCTGAGCCATTTCTCCAGCCTGCTTCTGTGATTTTTATATTACCCAAATCTGGGCTTTGGCAGTTTACATCGTGGATGGCTTATTTCAATTACTCTCTAGTTTCAGAAATTGCTTCTTTACAAATGATAGCCTCTCGTCCTTACCCTTTTTCCAGTACAGCCTTACACCAAAAAACACACTTAGTTGGCCAACTCTGTTCACTTCTTTTCATTACTATGTCTATGGCAATTTTTACTTTATTATTTTACTTCTCAAACCTATTCCAGAATCTGCCAAAGCCTCAACTCACATTCAGATTCACTCAGGAAGTAGAACTTAGTATAAATATGTTTTGTTAATTAAGTTTTCACCACCCTATTATTCTTCATAATCCTAGAACGGTCCTGGAAGTTTCATCTAATTCTACGTAAAAGGATCTCTACCTTCCATACATAACGAGAATGCTTTTCTTACTTGTGTTACAAATAATACTCTATAGTTTTTTTTCAGTACCAGAACAAATTCTTTTTTATTTATTTTTTTCACTCATACAAACTTGATAGGTAACCCATTTCCCCTCAATACTCTAGTTTTTGAGACTACATATGGCTTTCCTAATCCTTATTTGCTGATATTCATAATGCCTCATCAAAACCTTGCTTGCACAATAAATGCTAATTATAATCCTATATAGCAACAAAATAATTAGGCTAATTAAATATTTCCTTCTCAGATCTTTCAGGAGACCATGTTTTTTCCTGAAAGTGTCTGAAAGAACACTTTTTCTTGGATAGGGCTCAGACCTTGAAAAATTAACAAAACTTTGCTGTTAACATTAAGTAAATAAATGAAGCCATATAGCCCTAAAAGGTACAACAAGCCACCTAAAATCATTGACTCGAGTAGTTATAGAAAATGGTGGAGCCTTAAGTTTCTTGCTGGCAACTCATGGAAAAACTATGAAATGCTGCTAAACCTTTCTGCTGTGTGGAGCAGCGCCACAGAGAAGACTGACAACTCGGCTATGGAAAGAGACTCAGCATCTGAAGTCCCGGTCTCTTCTCCAGTACCGGACTCCTTCCCCCTCTTCCAATCTAAAGTATCCTCCGGGCTCTCCACTAACAGTCATGGGTAATCGTCTTACAGTTTCCAGTGGTACTGAAAGCTGTTACTTCATTTATGGCACAAAAATTTATTTTGTAACCAAAGGAAAATAACTCTCTGATGTCCAATCAGAACTCACACAAAGATCATAAGCCATGCACCAATGAACATGCCCTTTCTGTTCTGTTCTGTTCTGGGCTGAGAGAGGACCAAAAGCAGGGAATTAAAACCAAACAGAGAGAGAAAGAGAGAACAAAGGCACTGATCATGAGTCCCAGAGCCTAAGACCCCATATCCCATCTTGGCCCCCTTGTTGAACAAAATCAGTGCTTTTATGGGGAAAAAAAGAGAATTTTTTAATTCTTTAAGTAAAGCAACTGGAGCTTTAATACCTGAATCCCTTCCGATATGTAACAAATGCTATTTTTCTCTTTGTCTATTTCTCCTCTCAGTGTGAAGGCAGTAACACACTGAATTTGTTTTACCAACAAGCAATTTAAAAAAAAAAAATAAAGCTCTGGTGGCATTGATATTGTTAAAAGGATTTATAGTCTTTATTGAACAAACCATAGCATATATATGTGATTGCTCTATATTAAGGCTAAAACAGATGAATTTATCTGGGCTTGGCAATACAGGTCTGCAAACCCCATTTATTCAGGAGGCTGATGCAGGAGAATTGCAAATTCAAAGTCTGCACAAGCTACATAAGTTCAAGGCCAAGCTGGCCTACGCAGCAACTCTACCTTAAAACTGAAAAACAACAATAACTAAAGGGCTGAGGATATGGTTCAGTGATAGAGCATTTGCCTAGAGGCCACAGGTTAACCCCAGTGGGGGGGGGGATAAAACATTTGAAGAATGTCTCACTGAAGAAGCAGAAAATTCTGATCTGCAAATTTAGGCCTGAGCTTTAGAAAACAAAAACCAGGTGTAACGCAACAACACTTCCAATGCTTCAGGGGACAAAGTGGTTCCTCAAGAGCTGCAGTTTTGTTTTTATTTTTTTCTGGGAAGAAGATCAAAGAGTAACTTTTCCCATGTGTCCTCATGAATATCGCTTGATACAATAACAAACTCACTATCAGGGATACTGTCTTCACGTGCATCCACAAAACCAACAGGACAGTGTGTTGCTCATAGCATATCCCAATGTGAACCGAGGGTGAGCTGCCAAAATTCAACTAACAAAAAACAATGCTCTGACTTAATCCAGGGATGAAATACAAACATGTGGAACAGCAATTCTTGAAAACTTGTATGTGTTAGGAATTTTGTCTCCCCGGTTTAAGAACAGCAGAACCATTCATTCATTTCACAAGAATTTATTCAGCACCTTCTCAGTCGGGATTCAGTTACAAACAACAACGAGACAGTTTCTTCTCTCGTGGCTTTCAATCTAGTGGGGAGTGACGGCAAACAAATACCACCCAGAAGCACGAGGAGAGGGAGGAGCGCTGAGACACACAGGCGGGAAAGGCCTCCGCAGGGCCAAGGCGAGGAGCCCGACACACGGCAAGGGGAGGAAGCTCTGCAGACGGGAGACGCAGCACCACAGGGGCTTCACAAGGCCACGGAACCACACAGTAAACCACACATGGCATCCATCCGACCAGCTACATCCCTGTTTGGAGGAGACGGTAGCTGGGTTGATAGCACAAGACTATGCTATGAATGTCTTATTTTTCCTAATTTATTTTCCTTTATTTTTTAAGATCTCGCTGTGTGGCCCAGACTGGTCACAAACCACTGTGGGACACACACTTCAGCCTTCATAGCACTGGGATTAAAGCGTGTGCCATAGAGTTGGGAGACTCTTTTTTTTTTTTTATTGAACAATATTTTCATAAAGAACATTAATCCAACCTTTTTGCTATATGGATTTCTAAGACTTAACCAAAATCACCCAAGACTAGAAAATGGGTCTCCCTGTGTTACTTTCCCATCACTACAATGAAATTCCTGGCAAAAAGCAATTTAAAGGGAGGGTTTTATTTTGGCTTACAGTTCAGAGGAATACATCTGTCATGGTGAAGACACGGGTAGGAACGGCTTCGTCCACAGTGCCAACCAGAAAGCAGGGGGGAATGCCAGTGCTCCCCTGGCTTCTTCCAGCTTCCCCTTCTATTCACTCTGAGTCTATGGGACGCACCGCTCACATTCAGAGTGAGCCTCCTCCTGCAGGTAAACCCATCTGAGGTGTGTCTTCTAGGTGATTCTAAATGTTACACATTGACAATAATGACTGACCATCACATGCTTTCATTCATTGCAAAGTTCCAGACAAGCTGATTTAAAAAGTGGTACCATTTACCTAACAGTTGAGTAAGCAAAAGCCTCCACATCAAAGTCAGAAAAGGCAAAGAAAAGAGAACTGTCGAAAGATGTGAAAACTGCTATTACTAAGACTTGCTACTCGTTAAAACAAAAAGAGCCAAGCACCAATGCCCAGAAGAAAGGGGAATACAGTGAACCAGGGTGGCTGCCACAACAGTCATTTCTACCTGAAGTTAAAGAGAATCCAAACTAAAATCACAAAAAAGCAGCCTTCTTTAGGAGAACCAAGATGTCTGGAAAAGTGGAGTGACCTGAATCCAGAAATCTAAATAAGAATAAATTCTTTTATAAGACTAAACCTTAAGCTTGTGACATAATGTTAAAACTGATTACTTAAAAATCTCTAGAACTAGAAATATTTGTCTTTAATTCTGTTCCCCATCATATAGTGTCTAAATGAACTTAGCCCAATTATCTTAATACCAATCCCCTTCACCAGCACAGATCTGAAGATAAAGTAGGGACTGGAGAAATGACTGAGGGGTTAAAGCAGTCAAAAGGACCTGAGTTTGTAATTATCATCCTGGAAGATGGAGTCTGAGAAACCCCAGAGCAAAGCAGTAAGGAGGTAGAGCAATCCAGGATGATTCCCAGTGTCATCCTTGGACCTCCACAGGCACACACATTTGAGTGCCCTCTTGTACACACACACACACACACACACACACACGCACACACACACACACAAATAAATGAAATAAAAAATAAAGATGAAGATACAAAAGTTAGGTAATCAGCTAGAACTTTCCTTTCTCCTTATGATTTATCTGAAATATATATGTATTTGAATAGAATATGTATGCCAGAACACAAATACTTTCAAAGGCTAAAAGCAGGGGGAAAAAAAGCTGGAAAAATTAGAAATGAAGCCAGGACAGATCAAGTTCAGACTCTGATCCTAAAGACATTTCTATTTTATCCTGTTACACAACCCTTAGCAGCATGCAGTCTGAAAGCTTCTCTTCCTACTTTCCCCAAAGCAACAATAAGGAATTACAACAATTATTTCCAAAGAGTCAAAGTAGCTAGAGAGACAGAGACAGAGACAGAGATCAGTAATGCTTTTTTACCTTTTCTTTTTTTTTTTTTTTTCCCCTTTGACACAGAGTCTCTCACTAGTCTGGAATTTGCCAGGGGAGTGAGCTCCAGAAATCTACCTATCTCAACCTCCCCAGTTATAGGAATTCCAATACCCACTTTTATTTTTAAAAATTATTATTTTGCATATATGCAAGACCAGAAGTACAGGCCACTACCATTTCTACTTGGCTTTTTACATAGGATTTGGACTCAGGACCTTCTGCTTCTGAGGCAAAGACTGAAACCTTGAGACATCTCTCCAACCTTCCTTTTTTTGTTTTAAATGGGATCTGCAAATTCAAGTCCTTTTACTTAACAATTTACCAAGTGAACCAATCCCCTAATTTGTTTTTATTTGCTTTTTTTAAAATTTTTTTTATTATTTATTCAACTGTGCATGTGTGTGTGTGTAGAACCACGGGCGAATTTGGGAACCACCCTGGACCGCCTCCACCTCCTCCTTGTTTACTCTGCCCAGGGATTCACAGGCTCCGCCTTACCAGGACCAGAAATGCAGGCCGCCCCCCCCCCCCCCCCCCGCGCGCTTCCACCCGGCATCTATACGTGGGGTCTAGGATCCGAACTCAGGACTTTCTGCCTGCAAGGTAGAGGCTTAACCCCTGAGCCACCTCTCCAGCCCCTGCTTTTTTTTTTTTTTTTGAGACAACTTCATGCTTGGCAGCACTGATTGGCCTAGCACATACTATGTTGCCAAAGAAGGCCTTGAACTCATAATCCTCCTGCCTCAGCTGGGTACTAGAAGTACAAGTGTATGTCACCACACCTGGCAAGAATTTTTAAATATATAATTAAGCTTATATCTTTGACATCATGAAGAAAAATAACATTCTCCAAATGTCCTCAACAGTCAAGTAACATCTAGAACTCAATGCCCCAGAATGGTGTGTGTGTTTGTGTGTGTGTGTGTGTGTGTGTGTGATATTTGGAATAAGAATGTTCCAAAAAAGTCAACCATAAAGCCAAAAGAATATTAAGTCATAACAGATCAAGGGCCAAGATGATGACATAATTTCCTCATCTAGAAGTATTACAGGCCCTTCCTCCGACAATGAGGATTAAACATGACCTATCACACAGAGAGGGACAGTGCTAGCCACTATACCTACTTCTGAACATGGGTGAAAACAGCTGTAAAAATGGATCAGTTTCTGAAACTGCAAAACTAAAGCTGGGCCTGTGTCACATAGCGGAGGAGCACACGGATGCGCGAAGCACTGTGCTGGCAGCCCTGGGCTGATCGGCCTTGGTCTGCTGAGTCGAGGTTAACCGCCCGTGAGCGGTTTGCTGGCAGCCACTCTGTCTCTGGGAAACTTGGCTTAATGTGTAACAAAGGGCTACAAAGTGGAATGACTGCAGAGGCTCATCCAGATCACCCAAATGAAAGAAGCACACTTTAGGTAGTGAGGTCACAGATGCGAACATGATAAAAGACTGTAGAGGGCAGAAACCTAAGTCAAAACTGAAATACATTCAGGCACAACCATTTTAACACATCCTGTCAAGACCTGCTCAGTGGCAGAAAGCATGCTTAGTATTTGCAAGGCCCCGAGTTCAATGTCTAAAACAAGAAAATCTTGTCAAACAAGAGGTGCGTGCAGATTTTTAGCCTGAAGACCACGAGCTTATAGCACCCTTTCACTTAGTATTAAAATATTCTAATTTAGGATAATGTAGATCCATGGATTTATTTCTAATGTCCACCTTCCTTTACTGCTTCTGTGACTGTCACATCCCTCCAATGCTTTTTTTCTTGGGTTTTTAAAACGCTTCTGTTGGGGTTGGAGAGATGGCTCAGGGGTTAAGTTTCTGACTCACAAGCACAAAGTCATGAGTTCAAATCCCAAATTCCACTTGAAGATACTACGTGGAAAGGGTGGCAGCCTGAACTTCTGGCCCTGGAAGGTGGAACCTGGGAAACCCCAAAGCAAAGCAAAGAGGAGGTAGAGCAATCCAGGATGATTCCCAAAATCAACCTTGGGCCTCCACAGGCACACACACAATGCCCTCTGGTTCACAAATAGACAGATACACACACCTCTCTGTTGTCCTTTTCTCCATGCCCTACAACACACATACCTCGATGTGCCCATCAATTTCAACTAACATCTCTGCTAAGAACTCCTAGTTATCCCTTGTTCTAGCAGCACTAATAACTCATGAACTTTTGCAGTGTTTGCTCTCTCTCTTAATCTGGTCTTTTGACCTTTTTGATCCATCAGTTTCCAGACCTTGACTATAGCTCTGCTTCTTTTCTACCCACCAGCCACCTCCAATCAAACGTAGCCAAGCTCAAGCGTCTTCCCGCCCAGGCCTTCTGGGGTCACCTGTCATCTAGATCGCCACAGCCCTTCTCGTCTATCTTCTCTCGCAGCATCCTTTCATTCCTCCCCTGTCCAAACTCCCCAGTGGTCTGCACATCCCTCCAGAGCAAACCTCAAGGCCTCACGTGAGCCTGGGTGGCCCCTCATTCTCTCTCTAGACACACTACTCCCTCATCTTCCCCTTCATCTTTCCAGGTCTTTCCTGACCCGACCTTTTGCACCTCCCACTCCCTCGTGTGGAATTCTTTTCCCTCAATGTCTAGAATGCTCACGTTTCAGGGCTCTGCCAAATACTGTCCTTCAGTATGTGCTTCCCGAAATACCCTACTCTTACCAGACACATCTCTCTGCTTTAGCTAATATAAAACCTTTGAGATTGATTTCTCTCTCCAAAGAAAATGCGTGTCCCATGTCTAGAATATTTAACAAAAATAACTGAAAAGACCCTAGCTTGTCTTCCTTCTGACTGTTCCTTCTGTAATCCACCTTTTTCTAGCCCCCAGGTAGCATATGGGAACTATGTAGCTCACTGTCCCAGTTACAAGCATTGATGAGGTCCCCACACCCCATCAGCGGTGGGGTTGGTCCCAACATAGTCTAGTCTTCGCTCATTTTCCAAACAGGTGTGTATTCTGCACATCAGCCCTTTCGGTATCCCTGATCACACTTGGTTCTCTGTGCTTTCCATACATGTATCTCTGCCTCCACTCGACTAGACTCCAGCAGTCTCTAGGCAAGATTTCAAACCACTTGGGAGGCTGGGAGGTTGTTAAACCACTACCATTACAGCTTGTTGGACTTTTGTTCTTCCTTTACAGAAGGAAAGAAAGCAGGAAGGGAAGGAAAATAAAAGCTGAAAAATCTGCTTTTAGAGGCCAGAGTAGGGCTGAAGAGAAGGAAGGCTCATGGGTTAAGACTCTGCCTCACAAGCAGAAAGTCCTGAGTTTGGATCCCAAGTCCCATGTTAAAAAAACACCATGCAGAAAAGGCAGCGGCCTGCACTTCTGGCCCTAGTGGGCAGAGCCTGGGAAATCCCACAGCAAAGCAAAAAGGAGGTAGAAGCAATCCAGGATGATTCCCAAAGTCACCCTTGGGCCTTCACAGAGACACACAGTGCCCTCTGAGACACCACACACACACAGAAATAAATTTTTAAAAAATTAGAGGGTAGAGTAACCACCAACCCAAATTCATATCACCTATCCAGCAAAATTAACTCTTTAGTGGGGTGGGGGGAGGCACTGGGAGACAGGGAGGGGAGGAAAAAGAAGGGGAAAAGGGGGGAGGAAGCTAGGGAGCCCACGGAGGGGTGGAGGGAGGGAGGGGACCAGTGTACCTATTAAGTTTGTATGAGCGGAAATAAGTAAATAAATAAATTATTTAAAAGTAAAAAAAAAAAACTCTTTGGGAATTACAAACTTTCATCTTTTCCTCCAGTACAGATCCCAAAAAATCCACTTGCCATTAGCATGTCTCAGAAAATTCTGTAACAGTTATTTGTATCAGATTTATCTTTCTTACTGCAAGGCAGGGACTCAGTAGTTAACCTTCAACAATTGATTATGGAGTTAGGCATGTAGTTCAGTGGTAGATCTCTTTCCTAGAATACATGTTTATTCCTTGTATTGGATCAACATCCAAATGAAATATAAAGCTGGACAAGTGCAGAAAGAAGAGAAATTACTGAAAAGGCTCCCCCAGCTTCTCCTATTTCTCTTTCTATTTCTAAAGACCTTTACAAACTAGTAACCACACTTATGCAGAAGTATTCTACTAACATTCTACATATGTTCCAGCTTATTTATAGGTGTTGCAATATTAATGACACTTTATAAAAACATACTTTTGCTCCAAGCATGAAATCATTCTAAATGGACATTTGTTGTTTGCTTTTTGAGACAGGGTCTTGACATGTAGCCCAGGCCAGCCTTAACTCATGGTAATGCTCCTGTCTCAGTCTCCTGAGTGATGGGATTGTGGGACTGCATCAATACAATCGATTCCTGAATGTATATTTCAAAAGATGTTCATGAGGCAAACAATCTCATACAAAACATTAACTATATAAAACATATATAGAAAGTATTTTTAAAGTAAAAAATTGTGCATTTTGTGGATTCCATTTACAGTTGGATTTCATTATCCTATAAATTATAATCATAACAAATGATTTCATTTTTTCCTGTATACCTTCTTTAAAATGATAGAAAAAAATCCTTGTAAAATAGCTAGTTGTTTATACCAAATTTCACAATCTTTCCCTACCTAATTCACAAAAATTTGTATTACTGTGAATGTGGAAGAACAGAATATTTGAGGAATTCACATGAGCCCATTTTCTCCTAAACTTCTAAGTAAGAGTCAACTAGAACCCTTTAAAAATACAGATTGCTACAAACCTCTCCTAGAGATGATGATTCAATTTTTCTGAGCAGTACAAAACCCTTTTTTTGGATCACCGTAAGTCTGACCATCAGCTAAGACTGGGAAATAACTCGTGGCTCCCATTTGGCACTTACTAGACTCACTTGGGGAGTTTTTAAAACTTAAAATGTAAGCTGAGGCACAGATCACTGGAAACAGCATCACTAAAGTTCTCCAAGGGAAACTGAAAAACATTAATTTGGCAGAATTTGAGAATTTCTGTGAGAACTGTCTTATCTAGTAAGAAATTAGGTTGTTCAAGTTACCAAAGCTAAGTGATTGCAATGCCAGAAAAGCCTTTAATCTTGACTTTTTGACTTGGTGTCTGACTTTTTGACAAATTGTTGTCACTAATTTGTTTTTTAGGAAAAAGTCTCAGGCTGCCTGGAAAACTCACCAACCTAGAATGCCTCAGTGACCCTGCTCCATGGCCTCCCGAGTGTTGGGATTACAAATGTGAACTATCGCATCCAACTACTTTAGTTTCCTGATGTTCTTTCCATGTGAATTAAGGTCAAAATGTGGGGGGGAGGGCGGGAAAATGGCCCATCTACTTTTGACTCAGAATATCATTTAATTACTAGATAACTAGAAAAACTGTCTTGGTCCCAACTTAAAACAAAAATAGATTATCACTACTAATCACTAATTGCTACTACTAAACTGTTCATATATCCTAGAAGTTTCATGTTAACTTCTAAGTCAGTATTTTTACATCTGGAACAGGTGCTGTGCAGAAGTTGACGGAAACTCACCCAACTTGAGTGCTGGTATTGTAGGCACTATGACAATACCAGGCACCATCACACTGGGCCTCTAGCTCCTAAGTCCTGAATCCACAGTTCCTTAGTAGCACAATTATTTTGATGGCTGTATTTGGTAACATGGTTTCTTCCCTAGGAAGAATATTAATTCTACATATTGAAGTTACTCTGTCCACTAGCAAATGAGACATTTTTCATATTAAAGAATAAATTTGAGGCTGCATTAGCAAAGTCCATCACTGATTCCTCTGCCGACCTTTCAATGTATTAAGTTTTATTAATCACCCAAGTCTACGAATTTTCTTTTTAATAAGGACAATATTGGAATCAGAATTAGCTGTTGAGGTGCTTGCCTGGCAGCAAGAGACCATAGGTATAATCTCCAGCGCTACCCACACTCAAAAGATATTAAAAATCATGAAAAACTTGTCAAGTGCAAGTTCATACATCTGTAAATTTGAGAGTGCATTTCACTACCCAAAAATATGTTTGATTGAAGTGCCTTCTGTGGGATTTTTATTGCTCTACTACTGAAGTCGTTACACATTTGTATGCCTTGTGAGTTACCAAATATTTATGTATTTCAAATTTCAATTATGTCTGCGATTTCTGGTGGGGTTTTTTTGTTGTTTTTGTTTTGCTTCTGGTTTTAGGAAAGAAAAAAAAGTGTAATGCTTTACAAAAGCATATCATTAATTGTACCCTGCTGATTAAAAAAAAAGTCAGAAATTCTCAGCCTTATGAGCTATAAAAGAATACGATGTATACGTTTGACTACTTAATTCACAAAGGATTCATTGGAAGGGGCCAGGATTTCAAATTAGGATTCTAAGTAGAAATCAGATGCCAGGGTTTTGGTTCCAGGAATTTTAATGAAGCCCCTCCCCCTCCTTAAAAAAATGACTTAGATCTGAGTGTCAACCTAAAATTAACCCCGACTTAAGTATGATAAAGAACAGCTTGTCAATGCCCCCAGCTGTTGAAGGAGACCCCCAGAAAATGCCTCCCGAGGCACAGCAACGCAAACTAGAATCCCAGGGCCACCGTCCAGCGACACCCGCAGCCCCTCGGGCGCCGCCCTCGGCGGGTCTCCGCGGCGCTGCCGCGCGGCACCTGCCACTGCGCGTTCCGCGGCGGCGGGGGCTGCAGCTACCTGGGCGGCGAGGCGGCCTCCGCGTGGCTGTCAGTTCTCCTCCTGCTCCCCCTAAAGCGCTCAGCGTGTTTATTTTTGGGGGTGTGCTCGGGGAGGCCGCCCGACGTCAGCACGCCGGCTCCCCCGCCAAGGCCGGGCCGGTCCCTGCGGGCCGCGCACGCCGGCTCGGGGGCCGCCCGCGCCGCGCCCACGCCCGCGCCCGCGCCCGGGCCGGGGCCGGGGCCGGGGCCGGGGGGCTCGCGCGTGCCGGCGGGGGCGGGGCCGCGGCGGGCGGCGGCGGCGGCCCCGGCGGGCGGCGGGCGCGGCCTCCCCCGCGGCCCGCGCGCGGCCCCCGGACGCGTGGGTCATGCAGGAGGCGCCCGGCCCCGGCCCGCTCCCGCCGCCCCGACCCCTCCTCTCATCCGACAGAAAGACAGACAAGAAGGGTTCCCGACCTGTCGTGCCCTGCACGGTCAGAGTCTGTCATGTTTGGTCAAGAACGGGGCGGGGCCGCAGCGCAGGGCTGCGGGCGGGCGGCGGGCGCGCGCGGCGGGGCGCGGGCGCGACCCCGCGCCGCCTGCGGGCACCGGCTCCGGCCGCCGCCGACGGGTGCCGAGGTGGTAAAAACTCACGGTTACTAGTGAGCGACACACACAGACTTTCCAGTCTATTAACAAGCACGCAGAGAGATGGGGCTCTACTGCAAACACTGCGCACCGGCCCCGCGCAGCCGGCGCTGCCGCTCTCCGTCGCTACTCGCCGCCGGAGGCTGAGGCGTGGGAGCGGGCGGGCGGGCGGGCGGCGACGCGGGGCTGGGGACAGTGGCCGTAACGGTGATTTCTCCTCACCAACATGGCGGCACCCGAGACAGACGGCTCGGGAAGATGGCGGCGGCCGCAACACCTGGCCCGGGACTCGCGGGCCGGCGAGATTCCTCCGCGAGGCGCGGCCCTAGGCCCGGCCCGCCGGGGCCCGGCGCGGTGACGATTGGAGGAGACGGCCCGTCCATCATCTCCGGGGGCGGGACGGTGCGCGGCTCGCGGCGGCGGCGGAGGCGGCAGCCCGGTGGCGGCGGTGGCCGGCGAGAGACGCGGCCGGATGGAGCGCGGAGGCGCCCGGGGAGGGGGAGGCCGCCCGCGGGGCTGCGAGGGCTGCGGTGCCCGGGCTGCTGCGTCTGTGCCGGCCCCCGCCGTGCAAGGGCTGAGAAGTTCCGCGCACATCACACCAGAGCCCCCCCAACATTTAGCAGGCGACTGATAATAATGAGCCCACGACTGTCAGTCATCTTTGTGGAAAAAAAAAAAAAAAAACACCTTCGTGGCTGAAAATAACTCGAAGATGCACTTTAGCCTCAAAGCCGAGGCGATTACTCATCTCTAATGTTTGGTGCACGGTCCACCATCGTGCTGGAAAATTACTCAGCGTGCATCTTTTTCTGATCATTAATATTAAATGCGTGACTTTTATTTAATGACAAATGTTTGGAATCGTGATACTATTTAGAATATTGCATTTTTATATGTGACGTTTATATGAATATTTCATCAGAAAACGAAACATTTCCTTATAAATGTGAACATAGTCTTCAAGAACTGATTGTTTGATGTTTCGGCTTAGCAAGTATATGCAGTTTTGAAGAAAAAGTCATTGCCTATTAAAACGATGAACGTAATGGCTAATCTTTTCAAGAATTGACTTCTTTCCTTCTAATGGATAAACGGTGTACGTTCAGAAGCAACTACAATGAGATTCAAGTTCAATGTTTGGACTTGTTTTTGGAATGCTTTGAAAAGCAGAAAATCGTGGGTTTGTTATTAACACCGACAGTTGTGCAGGCCGCTCTGGTGTTTCAGCATTATATATAGCCGCTCAGCAGCCCCGGGGAAAGTGAGAATGTAAGAGGCAGAGGGAAGTGACAAGTGCTTCCAGACAGTAAATAGTACATGCTACACCCATGTACCCACCACAGCTGTTTCTGCTTCCACAAGACCTGCAAGAGATCTGGCCTATCAACTTTTCCTGGAAAGATTTCATGAGGCACCCAGTGGCCCCAATAGACTATTGAGAGTTGATTCTGGTGGAGCAAAGGGCGCTCTTTTTCTCTGCTATATATCTACTGAAATCTCCATGCTCCAGCAAAGTGCTCAGGCTATTTATATTCCGCTGTCTGGAAAGATTGGGGTGTCTCTAGATAGTGTCCGGGTTAGAAATCCCCTTGATGGTATGCTAGGTCTGTTTGGCCTTTTAAGCTTATTCGTAAGTAGAAATAGTTTTTTAGATGTTAGGCTCTAATAGAACTTTTAGAATTAGCAAATTCTAATCTATCCTTGTTGAATTATTTTTTAATCATTGCATTGAGAAATGAGAATTTCTCAGTTGCAACTTTTTTAAAGTTGGGTGGAGGAGGACAGCTGATACAGAGTGTAATAAGCACATTTTAAAAAATAGTTCGTGGGTGTGGGTGTATCAGAGGGCACTGTGTGTCCCTGTGGAGGACCAAGGGTGACTTGGGGAATCATCCTGCATTGCTTCCACCTCCTCCTTGCTTTGCTCTGGGATTTCCCAGGTTCCGCCAATGAGCATGGGAAGTGTCCACACAGAATGGGATTCAAGGGTGCAACATATTGAAATCCCTCTAGGCCTCTGAGTTTGGCCATAGTGTGGAAAAACAAACCACAAACCACAGGACTGATCCCCTTTACTGCAACCTGGTTTGTGACTTGTAATTTGGTATCTTTATTTTCTATTGCCTAGCATACAAGATGCAAGAGACTTAGTATTTTACTTAAGAATTAGATATTTTGCTGTTAGAAGTTGAAATTTGGGTCTTATACATGCTGTTAAGAACACGTACTTGAGCTGGAGAGATGGCTCAGGAGTTAAGACTGCCTCTCAAGCAGAAGGTCCTGAGTTCAGATCCCACTTAAAAACACCAGTCTACACTTCTAGCCTTGGTGGGCAGAGCCTAGGAAATCCCAGAGTGAAGCAAAAAAGGAGGCAGAAGCAATCCAAGATGATTCCCAACGTCACTCTTGGTCCTCTACAGGGACAGACCAATGCCTTCTTTCTCTCTCTCTGTCTCTCTCTCTCTCTCTCTCTCTCTCTCTCTCTCTCTCTCTCACACACACACACACACACACACACAAAGTTAACAAAATAAATAAAGAAGAAAGAACACATATTTACCACTCAGCTCCAGCCCGAGCGCAGCATTTCATTTTCCTTTCCAGCCCTGGTGGTCCACAGGTTCTTTTCATTCACTGGCTGGGATGTTAATCTAGGGCACCAGGACAGCATTACATAGACACAGTCGTGGAGAACATTCTTGTCTTGATTTCCAATTTTCAAAGAAACAAAGTTTTTCACATGTAGGATGCTGTCTAGGAAGTTTACAGATACTCTGTCAAGTAATAACATATGTTCTCATACTTTGCTCAGATTTTTGTGGTTGCTATTTTAGTTCTCTAATATATATAATTATATATTAATATGTAATATATAGATGTGTTTGTATATGATATTAGGAATATATAAGTGTTTTGTGTTAAAATTATATATTTGCGAATACATATTTGGAATCCAGCCACCTCACTGTTTTCTCTTTTGCTTTGTATGCCATTCGGATCAGGGCAGAAGCAGCTATTCAAAGATACTGAAGGGTTTAGCTTGGGAAACTATTTGCAATAAACAGCTATTCAAAGATACAAAAAGTTTAGCTTGGGAAACTATTTGCAGTAAAGTGTTCAGTTACAAGAGAAGCAGAAGGAAGGTCACTTTCAACCTCAGGGTAGGAACTCTCAGCCAGGGGAGATTGCAGGAGGCTTTGCCTGAACCCAAGGATGGTTGAAGTTACAGCAACCAGGCTGGCCATGGTATTGGGTAAGGTCAGCCGGGTGCTGTTGCCAGTCCGTAGGCCTAGCTGTATTCAGGAGGCTGAGACAGGAAGATTTAAGAAGTAAATAATTTTTCCTTTAAAGAATTTTCATTGGCAACCTAGAAGCCTTCTTTTTTTTAAAATTTTTTATTATTATTTATTCAATTGTGCATGTGTGCATATGTATGTGCGCGCACGTGTGTATGTGTGTGTGTAGAACCACGGACGAATTCGGGAACCACCATGGACCCCTCCTCTTTGTTTACTCTGCCCCGGGATTCACAGGCTCCGCCCTACCAGGACCAGAAGCGCAGGCCGCCCCTGCTTCCGCCTGGCGTCTATACGTGGGATCTGGGATCCAAACTCAGGATCTTCTGCCTGCAAGGCAGAGGCTTAACCCCTGAGCCACCTCTCCAGCCCCTAGAAGCCTTCTTCTACAACAGAAGTAGAAGATCTCAACACCCGGACAGGACACAGCCTAGCACAGGGGAAGGGCAGTAAAACAAACAACAGCCAACCAGAATGCAGACTACCGGAGACCAGAATCAGGCCAACCAAATCTCTCCCCATCCTGAGACTCATGGAACCTACAAAGAGAGGGCGGTAAGATTGTAAGAGCCTAATGATGGGAAGATCCACCATTGGACAAGACATTCCACTCAAGGCAGGACTGCTGCATCCAGAAACTCACCATAATGAGACTTGTCCTTACCAGACCTCCACAATGGCTGACATACCAACACGCCACCATAGACTAACAAGGATCTCAGGAGAAGAATTATATACAGTGGGAACCTTAGGGGTTGGGGCTAGACAGATGAAGGGGAGCACCTCTCTCAGTGGGTCTGCCCAAGAAAGGGCCACTTGGTCTGCCACAGAAGTCAGAACCCCCACTAGAGCAGAAGATCCAGAGAGAACCCTGAGACCCACAGAAGCAGACAGACAGCAGGGCGGGAGGGAGGAAATAGGAGAAGGTGGAGAGCAGAGATAATTACTCAATATGCTTGTAAAACTAGGAAAAAAAATAAAAAATAAAAGACTTTGGGTTGGGAATATAGCTCAATGGTAAAATGCTTATTTATTGTGCATGAGATCAGGATTCATTCCTAGTACCACAAATAAAATAAAATAAAATAAAATAAAATAAAATAAAATAAAATAAAATTAGCCATTGCTCTGCAGGGGACACAGGAGTTAAAGGATATAGAAGAAACCTCCCTTATACTTCCTATTTTCCACCATTGGCTATATCTATCTGGGGAGTCAGAAAAGAAGGGAACACAGAGGCCAATCCTCCAAAATACCAAGAAAGGAGATAGAAGCAATCCAGGATGATTCCCTAAGTCATCCTTGGTCCTCCATAGGTTCACATAGTGTCCTCTGACACCCGCACACACACACACACACACACTAAATAAAGCTTTAAAAAATTCTTTTGCAATTAAACTTACATTAGTTTTCATCATTTATGGTGGGTGAGGAATTTGGCCTCTTAACCATGAGAATATGATTCATATTCATATACAAAATTGTATATCAGAGTTTTCTTTATATTGGCTTTTTGTTGTTTATCAAGTTTATGTAGTAAAATCCTCCCTTTTCAATTCTGATTAATAATTTGTACTTTGTCTCCTTTATCTTTTCAGCTTTGCCAGGGATTTATTGGCTTCATCATCTTTTCAAATAATTTGCTTTTGGTTTATTTCATTATTCTGTTTCTTACCAATTCTGTTTCTTAATGTATCTCTCTAATTTTGTTAGGTAGAAGCTGAGTCTTTTTATTTATTCTTATATTCTTTTCTAGGGTAAAATTTTTTTATTATTTATTCAATTGTGCATGCGTGCATGCGTGCGTGTGTGTGTGTGTGTGTGTAGAACCACGGACGAAGTCGGGAACCACCATGGACCTCCTCCTTGTTTACTCTGCCCCGGGACTCACAGGCTCCGCCCTACCAGGACCAGAAACGCAGGCCGCCCCCGCTTCTGCCCGGTGTCTATATGTGGGGTCTAGGATCCGAACTCAGGACCTTCTGCCTGCAAGGCAGAAGCTTAACCCCTGAGCCATCTCTCCAGCCCCTCTAGGGTAAATATTTAAACCTCTAAGATTTTATAGTATTTCACAAATTTTGTTATTTTGTACTCTATTTTGATTCAGTTGAAAACATTTTGTAATTTCCCTTGTGAATTCTTCTTTTATCTATGCTTGCATTATTAAAGAGATGTTGTTAATTTCAATTGTTTAGGTGTTTTCTCTTATCTATTATTGATTTCTTAATTCCATTTTGGTTAGAGAACTTCTTTTATATTATTTCAACTCCATTATGTTACAATGAATTTATGACCATATAGCATATATGTACATATACAAATGTGTGTACATATTTTTGTTACAGTGTATTTTATGACTATACATAAGTATATATGTATGTACATATATATTTGTTACAGTGTAGTTTATGACCATATATGTATATGTACATGAATGAATTACATATATGTAATGTGTGTATTTATTTTGGTGAATACTCCATGTGTTTTGTATATTTTGGAAAAGCATATTTATGATTATTGCTTTATGGTAACTTTACCTTTTATAATTATGTAATATCATCTGTTTTCTGCTACTTTCTGAAGTCCACTTCTGCCATATTAATATTCAAGGCATCAGGACTTTCTTTGACTTGTAATTTGTACAGTAAATCTTTTTCCAACCTTTAATTTAGCCATGTTATCACAGTTAAAGAGAATTTTTAATGGAGATTTGTGGCTGGGATTAGCTTTCTCTCTCTTTGTGTTATTTTCCAGCTTTGGTACATTTACATTCAATATAACTATTGATAAATTCAGTTAAAAGATTTTCTGTCTCTTTTTTTTTCTATTTCTTTCTCTCACTTAACATTTTGGGGTACTGTGTTTTAACTTGTTTATTGAATATATACTTGTATTTGGCTTTGGACACATTTCTAAAGAATTGGTAGTTAAGCCATAAGCAAGCCTGCAGAAGACTGTCTAATTAATGGGGGGACCCAGGCCATGATGTGTGGGACCACCCTCTGGGCGGATAGGATGGAGGGAGCTGCTTCAGGAAGTTGTCATTCTTCAGCACACTTTGACAGACATGTTCTCTGGCAAGGGGAGCTTGTTCCTCTCTCAGCAGCCCTGTGGACATGTCGTGACCAATTCCCTCAACTCCTGGTGTGGGTGTGGTCTCTCCTGGCCAGCTGAATTAAGAACTGCAACTACCTTATTACCAGCACAGGTGAACAATGCTCTCCAGGATTCCTCTTGCTTCCAATACTTGTAAGAAAGAAGTGATTTTCTTCCTTTCTTTTTCCCTTCCTGCATCCTTCCTTTTCTTCCTTCCTGCATCCTTTCTTTCTTCCTTCTTTCTTTTTCTCTCTCCCTTCTACTCCACACACACAAGTAATGTGTCAGGCTATAATGTTATAACGACTACAATGCTATGGGTTGATATGAATTTCAAATTGCTTAGAATTTTATGGGACCACTGTCAATTATGCAGTCTGTCCTCAGTCAACATACAGTTCAACTTACACACACACACACAGATATGTATCACACAGATAATGAAAATTCCTGTCGTGATAATTCTTTGCTACTAATCGTGTAGTCAGTCATTGATGGCATTTGTATAAATGCCTTCTTCCTCCACCCTTCTCCCTTAGTTGGTCCTGTCTCCTGTCAACCTCAAGCTAATGGGAAGAAAGATTGCCATATCCTTCCACGGAAGCAACCCTCTTTTGGGGAACGATAAATCCCAAACCGGTGGCTCTTGCCTTCAGATGATTCCTGTTCCTTCCTTTCCCTCCACATTTGCCGGGGAGACAAATGCTTTCCACAGATGAAGCATTGATATTTGTTTGATGTCTTGACCTCTGTAAGTCAATAGGTTTCACCAGTTCTGGAAACACTTCGGCTCTTTCACTTTTTTCTTCCTCGTTGCTTCTCCCGCTTGTAGTCTTGATGTCAAAAGCAGATGCTCCTGACACCTAGTGGCAGAGGCCGGGGATGACTTGACACTGCCTGGCATAAAACCGACCAACTCCAAAAATGCTAAGGATGAAAAACAAAAAACCCTGCTCTTAATCGACACAGCCCCAAGTTGTGAGAATGAAAGCAACATTTTTTAAAACTTTTTAAAATAAAGTTTATTTATTTAATTTAGTGTGTGTGCGTGTGTGTATCAGAGGGCACTGTGTGTTTCTGGGGAGGAAATCACCCTAGATTGCCTCTACCTCCTTGCTTAACTCTGGGATTTCCCAGGCTCCGCCCACCAGGACCCGAAGTGCAGGCCTTTTTTCCTGGTTTTTTTTTAGTGGGACCTGGGATCCGAACTCTGGACCTTGCCTGAAATCAAGATTTCTGTCTAGGGCATTGCGAGTGATAGCATGGTCAGCACCAATTCCTGTTTGTAACTCGAGTCGCAGAACCTCGAGTCCTGGCAGTGGGAGAAACAGCGTTTACTGATGATCCAGATGTGCACAAGACACGCCTCCGACCATCCCTTGACTGGGTAGTGGCCACCACCCCTGCGTTTTGTAAAATGGATCATACGATGGTCCCATTTCAACCATTTTTAGCTGCATAATTCCGGGGCTTTAGTTACAGTCAGACTCTTGGAAACAGTCGCTATTATCTGTTTCCAAATCCTTACATCACCCCAAACAGGAACTCTGTAGCCATTAAGGGATAATTTTCCCCATTTCAATAGTCCTTCAGCATTTGGTAACCCCTACTTCACTGTCTGTCTCTGTAAATATACCTTTTCTAGCTATTTCACAAATGGAATCATGATATTTGTCCTTTTGCGTTTGTCTTATTTCATGTAGCATACTTTTGTTGGAGGGTGTTGAATAAGGTTATAGGCATGTATCTATGCTGTATTATATTTATTCCTTTATTTCACTATTTCTTTGTGTGGGTGCACATGTTGTGGAAGCCAGAGGTCAACCACAGGTGTAGAGGTCATCCATCTCATTTTTTTTTCCTTTCATGAATGTGTATGGAGTGTTTGTGTGTGCATGCAATTGCGTGTGAGTGGTGTTTATGTGTGGGTGCATGCACTTGAGTGTGTGTGCCTGTGATTGTGATTGTTGTGATTCTGGGTCTCTAATTAAACCTAGAGCATGCCATTCAGTATAGTCTGGCTAGCCCTGGGGATTCCCTCAGCTCTGCCATCCAGGGCTAGAATTACAGAAGGCTCAGCATTTTCCATGGGATCCGGGTATCCAAACTCAGGTTCTTTTGCTTTTGAGGCAAAGATTTAAAAAACCGAGCCATCTTCCTGTCTCCCATGTCATTTTTTATTTATTCTTATTTTTACACACGCGCACATGTGTGTGTGTGTATTGGAGGAGGACCTGATATCATTGTGTGTCCCTGTGGAGGACCAAGGGTGACTTTAGGAATCATCCTGGATTGCTTCTACATCTTTTTGCTTTGCTCTGGGGTTTTCGCCTGGCATTTCTAAGTGATACCTGGGATCTGAACTCAGGACCTTCTGCTTAGGAGGCAGAGGCTTAACCACAAACCATGTCTCTGGCCCTATGTCTCCAGTTCCCCTCCCCCATCCCCACCTCTCCATCCCTCTCCCTGCCACTCACCTCAACCCCTGTATTAGGTTCTCTAAAGTCACAGAATCAACAGAATGAATATTGTTGCAGTTCATCTGCATGGTTGCTGATAAATGACCATCGAATGGCTTAAGGGAACAAAGAGTTTATTTTCTTACTGATAGTCCGGTTACAGTTCTCAGTCCAGCTTGATGGGAGAGCATGAACCAACACCAGGACCAAGGGAACTGGCTAAACCATCTCTACATAATGGCTTAGAGATGTCTGACCAAGTGTACAAAAGGATGCCAACTCTCTCAATCAGCTCTCAGTATTTTATTCCAGGGCCTAGTCCCACCTACCATGGGCTGGACCTTCCCCATCAGCCTGACAATCTCTTGCAGGTTTGCTCTGGGCTTAACTCAACCACTAAATCTCTACAAATGTGCCAGGATCTCAAACCCTCAAATGTCAAATTGACAACCTGTGCCTATGACAAATAGGTAAATAGGAAATGTATTGAATTGGCTTATGAGATATGGCCGAGGTAGTCCAACGATGGCTGCCGGTAGCTGCTCAGTCGAGTAGCCCAGTGGGGTGATGGCTGAAGGCTGGAGGGAGGATTCCTAAAAAGTCTTTAGTCACATTGAGGACTTGGAGTATTGGAGGGCTAGGGGGTTGAAGAAGAGAAGAAACCAGGTGGCCAGAGTGAAGAGCAATTCCTAGCATGGCTACAGAGAGTCTCTCTTCTTCTGTCTTCTGTCTGTGGCTCCTTTTATGTAGTCCACTACTGGAAGGTTCCAATGAGATCTATGGAGGGGGCCTATGGGATGGTGGTATCTAGGGCTGGTCTTGTATTATTCAGATTATCTCTTCATGTGGTATCAGCTAATCTTAGCTAATGCCAGGATTAACTGTCACACTCCCACCTCCGTATTTCACTCAAGATTGTGGGGCCCACGGATTAGGCTAGGCTGACTGGCCGGCAAGCTCCAAGCATCCTGTCTCCATCTTCCCAGCGCTGCCATTACAGCTGCACACCACTACCACGGGTTTTCTGCCATGCTGTTTTGACAAGGTCCAGCATGGCAGAATATTGTTTCAAGAAAAAATTTCTGGATAAAGAACATGACATTATTTGATATAAATAAGAGAAATAAGGAAAATATGGGAATAGTCAGGCCCTAGTGTTACTGCCTGCCTCAGTGTTACTGTCTGATTCTGACCTAAACCCTGCTAGCTGGGGAGTGACACATTAACATCTAAATGGACTCTCCCTATGTAAATTAAGTTTTGCCTCTGGCAGGAGGATTCCTTCCTATGGGAGTTGAGTTTACCTCCTATATGAGCTTGGATCTTTTTTTGTTGTTTTTCTCAGGATTAGCTAGGTTACAAGCCCTTCCCCACACATTTGATGTTTATACATAAACCAGGGAAAATCTGCTTTGAAACATTCATTGTCCCTTTGTTTTTAGCAACCAAGTGTCATGTCTGCTTTAACTCTACTTGGAGACATCATGCCTGGTCCCACACAGAATTTATAGTCACTTGTGCTCTTCCTTTGTTACCTGGAATGAATAATTTTACATAATCCTGTAAAGAAGTTGGTCCTGCTTTTCTTTGATGTTTTCCCTATGGGCATAGTGACACATCCCCTGCCCTTTACTCTAGATTTTCTAAAGTATATAAACTCTGCTAAAATTTCAATAAATGAGTTCAGATTCACTCAGCTGAGAGAGCTGTCTGTTTGTCTGTCCTCCATTCGACTCTTGGACCACCTTGTCGAGGGGAGCCCGGGATTCCAGATTGCAGCTTGGACTGCAGCAGTTTTCTTTTTTCTTTTTAATTGGGTGCTGGCAACCTAAAGAAGGTTCTCATGCTCGCAGGACAATCATTTTATTAGTCAAGTTATTTCTCTATCTCTGCCATACTATTTTCGAACTTGAGCTATGATGTAGTGTATAGCATGGATCATTCATTTTATCAATAAATATCCCACTTTGGGCTGGAGAGATGGCTCAGGGGTTAAGACGGCTTTGCAAGCAGAAGATCCTGAGTTCGGATCCCAGGTACCACGTAGAAATGCCAAGCGGAAACGGTGGTGGCGGCCCACACTTCCAGTCCTGGTGGGCGGAGCCTGGGAAATCCCAGAGCAAAGCAAGAAAGATGTGGAATCAATCCAGGGTGATTCCTGATGTTACCCTTGGTCCTCCACAGGGACACAGTGCCCTCTGAAACACACACACACACACACACACACACACATACACACACACACAAAAAAATCCTATTCTATGTCTATACCACATTTTGCTCCTCCATTTATCAATGGATGGATATTAGGTTGTTCTCACCTTTTTGGCTATTATGAATATTATAAAGAACATGGTGCTATCGATATTTCAGCTCTTGTTTTTAAATTATTTTGGCCATACAGCTAAGATTGGAATTGCTGGATAACATGATTCTGTGTTTAAGTCATGAGATGTTATGCTTAGGAATGCCCATTTACCCCAAACTTCACCCCTTCTTCGGGAGATTATCCCAAGACTAAGCTCACCTTTCAAAAAAACTTTCCCAATCTGATGTGCTTTCCCTATTCCAAGGGTCTTATCGCGTGGTACTTCCTCCTCCTTTCTTCACTATTTTACTAGTCAGAGAAGGAGTGGGCAAACGAGGGCGCGAAGCACAGTGGGGGTGTGATCAGAGCGCAAATTTCAACCATTGGTTCTCTGTGAAATTCCACCTGCTAGACTCAGGGATCGAACTCAAGTCTCCAAGTTTGGGTTGCAGGCCTCTTTACCCACGGAGACATCCCGCCAACCCATCACTTGATGCTTTCTAATTAACTTCCCTGCTATGTTTATTCATTTTCCGATTTTAGAGGCTGCATTTCTCTTTCTTCATCAGGCAAAGGCGGATGGCAGAAATTCACGATGCGGTTGCAAGAACTGTCAACTCAAATGGTATTAAATTATTGTTAAGTAACGGTACATGATGTTCACCAGGGTGGTCGTATTGTGATTGGGACCTAAGAGTTTCCACCAGGGTGGGGAGGGGGAAGAAGAATCCTAAAGGGGGAAAAATCTCGCTGCGAATGTGCGCAGCGACATGAGACCCCCGCTGGGAACGCGGCACGAGGACGCATGCGCCGAGGCTCGCGGCCAGGCGGGCGCCTGCGCAGTGCGGCCGGAGCGCTGGGCGTCGCGCGTGCGCAGTGGCGGGGGGCGGGGCCTGCGCCCGGCGCGACCGCGGGGTTCCCGGCGCGGCGTGTGCTCCGTAGCCGCCGGCGCAGTGCAGGCGCGGGGTGCCGCGCGTCTGCTGCAAGCATGGACTTTGAGAACCTCTTCTCGAAGCCACCCAATCCGGCGCTCGGCAAAAAAGCGGAGGAAAGGTGATCCCCCAAATCTCATCTTTTTTTCCTCCTTCGCGGGGGCGGCAGCGTGATCTGGGAGCGCGTGGGCGTGTGGGTTAGCGCGTGGGCTGGCTGGTGTGTTAATACGTGCACAAGCTCATGAGGTGGAACGGTTAGCGCGTGGGCGTGGGCTGACTCGGGCGTGCGTTGGCGCGTGCACAAGCTCGTGGGATGAGTTAGCGCGTGGGCGTGGGCCAGCGCATCGGCTGGCTCTTGTGTTAGCACGTGTACAAGCCCTTGGGGTTGGTTAGCGCGTGCACGTGGGGTAGCGCGTGCACAAGCCCGTGGGGTGAGTTAGCCCGTTGGCGTGGCCTAGCGCGTGCATAGCTCTGGGTTAACGCTTGGGCGGTCACAGCGGGGCGGACGATCAGAGGCGGGAAGACCGTGAGGGAAAGGTGGGGATGGAAGCCAGAGAAGGAAGGTTCGCGGCTCACCCACTCGGGGGATGCACCGCCGCCTCCGGCCGCTTCCTCTGCCTTGCCGCCCCCCTCGCCCCGGGTTGGTTCTCCAGGAGCTCCTGCTACCGGTTCCGGTGAACTGAAAGGTCAGAGCCAGAGGTTAGGGGGGGCGTGGCGTCTGACACCCACTGCGTGAGAACTTAGAGGATGCACAGGGACCAGCCTTCCAAAGAGCAGAATAGTAAAGTTACAAACACCATTTCGGTTTAATATTTCTCAGGAAGTTGGAAAAGCATGTGAGGCCGCTGTCCAAATGCTACTTTTGCATGTCATTCTTAGAGGTAGTGTAGTTCGTTTACACTCAGCTCCTCATTCGCTTTCGTTCTTCTGAGTTGGATGTGCCCAAACCGTCTTCTCTTCTGAATGCACATCTTGACTTGCGTCCTTGTGTATTTCCCTCAGTCCGTATGTGTATCCAGGGCTCTCTCCATTCACTCTTCGCCTGTTCCCTTCCCTGACTCAAATACCTTCGTAGACACTGTTGCCTTACTTTAGGCTCCCGTTGAGAGGTTCACTGTGTGCTTCATGCGCTTATGTCACAACCACCTGTGAGAGATAATTAAGTCATAGAAAGGGTAAACAAACTGGAGTTTGCATAGCAAAACTAGGAGTAAGATCCCAGACAGTGGAACATCAGGACACACAATTTCATCACGACTTCAAAGGGAAATGACTACAGTCACTTAACTTCTATAGATAACCAAAAAGAAATAGACACTAATTATTTGCAGATGGTAGCATCCAAGAAAAGCAGGAGGAAGTAATCGATCAACTATAAAATGCATGCAAGGGCTGGAGAGATGGCTCAAGGACTAAGACTCTGCCTGTCAAGCAGAAGGTCCTGAGTTCAGAGCCCAGGTCCCACGTAAAAATGCCAGACACAGAAACGATGATGACCTGTATTTCAGCTCTGGTGGGTGGAGCCTGGGAAATTCCAGTGGGAAGCAAGAAGGGAGGTAGATGCAATCCAGGATGATTCCTGGTCACCCTTGGTCCTCCACAGGAACACACAGTGCTCTGAGACACACACATACACACACACACAAGTAAATAAATTTTTTAAAATGCGTACAAATTGAGCAAGGCTAATCAGAAAAAAAGCAACATGTGAAAAACAATAATAGCCTACAGTTTGACAGTATATTAGATCAAAGATCCCTTTACTGACACTTGACTGAATTGCTTAAGAAACACTTGCATATTCAAGGCAGCTGAGGAGTGATTTGGAAGTGAGGTGTCATATTATGAGTGTTCATGTTTCTCGATTCAGCTCTAGGTCTTTTTCTTTCAAAATTTAGGATCTTTGGTTTTTCTCTCAGTTTATCTTTCAGGGTTGCCAATCAGTTTACCTTTCAGGGTTTTCATTTCTCATGCATTAATTTAAAAACAATTTATGTTGAGCACCTTCTACATAAAACATATTAGTTTATGCCCTGGGCCTAAGCAATAAATGAACAAAAATCAGATCTTCCTGTTCATGAGATGTGTATCATCTATGGGTTGACCATAGATGACCCATATTTTAGATGATGATGAGTCATGGAGAAAATGAGAGCAGATTATAGGGGGTTAGAATGGATTTGTGGGATGCTAGTGAGTATGCAGATGTTATAAAGAAGGTGGAGGGCTGGAGAGATGGCTCAGGGGTTAAGCCTTTGCCTCAAAAGCGTAAGGACCTAAGTTCAGATGCCCAGATTCTATGTAAAAATGCTGGGCAGAAATGGTGGCAGTCTGCACTTACAGTTCAGGAAGGAGGAGCCTGGGAAATGCCCGAGCAAAGGAGTAAGGAGATAAAATAATCCAGGATGATTGCCATGTCACCATTGACACATCCAGTGCCCTCTTGTACCCCCACATGCACTTGTACATCCTCTCTCTCTCTCACTCTCTCTCTCTCTCTCTCTCTCACACACACACACACACACACACATACACGATATATTCATGGAGGTTCTTAGAGGTGCCAGCTTAAAGATTTAGACATTGAGTCTTAATGAGAGGAACAATCTTCGGAGCAACAACTGTCTGACAGCTTAGTGAATTATTCTGAAGTGAGTGGGGCATAAGTCCTCACATCTGAGTGCGCATCGATGCTAGAAAAAGCTGAATTTCCTCTCATGAAAGATGAATCAGTATTCCTAGAAAGGCGGAATTGCTGTTTGAGAAGGATTCGGTTTCAGAGGAACGATCACGTCCAGTGTCGTATCTGAACACGCCATCTGGCACATACGCAGATGCATCGGTTGAATTTGGTTTTTTTTCTGTTTTTTTTTTTTTTTATTTTTTTATTATTTATTCAACTGTGCGCATGTGTGTATGTGCGCGCGTGTGTGTATGTGTGTATATGTGTAGAACCACGGACGAATTCGCGAACCACCATGGACGCCTCCACCTCCTTCTGCCCCGGGATTCACAGGCTCCGCTCTACTAGGACCTGAAGCACAGGCTGCCCGGCTTCCGCCTGGCATCTATACGTGGGATCTGGGATCCGAACTCAGGACCTTCCGCCTGCAAGGCGGAGGCTTAACCCCTGAGCCACCTCTCCAACCCCTGAATTTGGTTTTAAGCGCAGGGTCTGGTTTGGAGACTTGGGTGTTGATGTCAACTACATACAGATGATATGAGAAGCAGGAAATGGACCGAGATCACCAAGAACAGGGTGTGAACAAAAGGAATGTCATGACCGATTCTCACGGGTGTGGAGATGAGGCACTGTGGAAGGAGTGGGGGGAGGACCCCGAAACTGTGTATGTTTTAGCAGCCACAAGGCTGAGAGTGATGGGCCCGATGGAGTGGCCAAAGTGGGGTGGGCAGTGTTAGAATGCTCACCAGCTCTGATACCTCCCACCCTTCATCTTTCTTGGGCTCGTTTTGCTGGAGAACCTGTCCCCCCTCCCTCACTAGACCCTGAGTTGTGGTCTCACAGAGCGTCTGTGGTCTCTGTCTAGTGCCTGACAGTCTGAAAGCAGTATTTCTTTTTCATCTTTACACTTGGATGTTTTTGTCTTCTAATATTGAACCTGAAACCCTATTCCTTTACATTCCTCTTTGCGTGGTAGCGCCTTGTCTCTTCTGAAAGCCGCTGGTTCCCAAGTCTGTGTACCTGCACCTCTTGCCATTTGAAATTGCTTTATATTTGCCTGCCAGGCGGACAGCAGGATATGAGACACAGCCTGGTATTTGGCAAATATTCGGTATTTGTCAAGTGAGTGGAGTGATGGTGGTTTATGACAATTCTTCAACATTAAGATTATATCATTTGAAGAAAGGGAGGGAGGGGGAGAAAGGAAGGGGAAAAGGGGGGGAGGGAGAAAAAAAAAAGAAAAAAAGGAAAAAAAGATTATATCATTTGAAAGTTCAGTTCTATAGGTTATTCATAAACACTAACATTTAGTGCTCGTTGTAATTTTATTTATCATCTTTCTGGAGTATTTGAAGTAGACTTCGATTTAGAGATTTCTTTGAGGAAAGTTTAATTCAAGCCCAAGTAGTGAATTTGTGGTAGGAATCCTTTTCAGTTAAGGGGGAAAAAAAATGAAACATTTTGTGTTACTTGCTACTTTTGCTGCAGAGCAGACTATGAAATAAAGGATACCAAAGTTGAAAAAACACGAAAGAAGAAAATAAAACGGAAAGTAAAATTGAGCTGCGAGCAAATTCCCAAAAAGGTAAGGTTTGCTGAGCTGTGAGTGGATGTGAGAGAGTAGGGGATCTTTCTGCCCACGTGCCAGTCAGCGTGCGGGACCTGGTGCCGCAGATCAAGCGCACTTGGTTACACTTTCCAAAACGGTCATCATTCTGTAACTTTCTGCCCTGCAATGTGAACTTCAGCAGTTGCTATTTCGATTTCCCCCGTCAGCTGGATGGGGCGCCAGTATCAGAACACAGTTCATCTTTCCGGTTTCTGAAATGGACCAGAAACAGTTGTGACACTTTGCATTCGAATCAGGTGTGAGGATGGACGTGTTTCGACTCGCTCCTTTAGCCAGTCTTAGTGACTGTGACTTAAGGCTGAGCTGGTGCTCGGGCGGCCTCAACAAGTGCCTCAAGCACACAGATGTACCGTGCCCTCGGGAGAGCCAGGTGTCGAGGGGGCCTCTGGTGGGTCTTTGTCCTTCATAGCGCCCGGCCTCTGCCTTTGTGTTTGCGCGAGGTATGCCTATGTCTGTTTCTGAACAGTCAGTGTTGTTGTGGTGCTTTTATTTTGTTTTTTAATAAAGATGCTCATCTTTAGTTTAGGATCCACCCTGGGGACCTTACTTTAATCACATCTCAGTGGCCCAATTTTCAAATATGGTACATTCTCAGGTGCTGGGGTTAGAACTTATGCCTAAGAATTCCACAGAACAATTACTGGTCCTTTCTTGCCTTTGTTTTTAAAGACGGGGGAGGGCGGGGATGGGGGGGTTAACCTTATTATATAAGAATGAGTTCGAATGGCCAGTGGAACATCTAAGACCCAAACAGGTTTCCAGTGTCCAAGGAAGTCACGCAACACGCACAGTAAATACCGTCCTTGTGTCTTGGAGCTTGCGTGGCTGCCGAGGATGAGAGCCGAGACTGGCATTGAGAAAATGCAGCTTTCTTACCCCACGTTGTTTATACTGCTGTGTGCACTTAAACCCTAATCCTTCCTGCCTTCGCTTCTTGTCTGCGCACCGTGCGGTGGTATCATCCTGGTTTAACTGCCTTTGCTTTTGATTCATGTTGCCTAAGATTAAGATTATTTGAAATTCCTTTTGCGGTTTTTAATTCTTTATTCTGATTTTTTTTTCATTTAAGTTGCACACATCTACTTTTTTTAGTTTTCTTTCTACCTGATGGCATTTTTTTCTATCAAGTTTTGAAATACCTGGTTTTAAAAACCTTTACATTTATTCTTTTGTGTGTTAATAACGATAATTTTCTATATTGTCTTCCAAAGGTTTACTGTTTGCTTTTCATAATGAAGTTTGAACATAATGAAGTCTTTATTTTATTAGTACATATAATGGTCCCAGAACTATGCAGTTGGCAACAAGGGACCGTGTTGTCCCTGGGGGCTTGCGTTGTTACCATTGTAAAAATTATGTGTCTTTGTTCAGGATTCTCAACTGCTTCAGGCTGCTTGGTTGTCTGTCTCTTACTCAAGACCTCATTGAGTTAATTACTACAGCTTTATAATGATTTGATAATGTGAGCAAGTTTCTCACTTCTTTCTTTTTAGTGTCTTGGCTATTCTTAGCTCCTTGCATGTCCATACTGGTGTAGCCAGGCTGCCTGGCAGTGAACCCAGGGATCTGATTGCCTCCTCTGCCCAGCACTGAGTTTGCAGAGAGTGCGCCACCACGCTTGGCTTTTTACATGGGCGCCAGTGATCCGAACTCGGGTTCTGACGCCTGTGCACGTGATGGGCGCCTTACTGACGGAGCCGTCCTCCCAGCCTCCTCTTTCGTTTTCAGTGGAGGGAAAAATCTTCAATTATATGATTGTAGAGAATAGTGTGGGAAACCAGCACCCCCATGATCCAGCACAGGGGTCATCAATTCATCGCCAGCATTGTTTCTTTAAGTTTTAAGTTTTATTTTTATTTATTTATTTACTCTCTGTGTGTGTGTGTGTGTGCGCGTGCGTGTGTGTGTGTCAGAGGGCACTGTGTGTCCCTGTGGAGGACTAAGGGTGACTTCGGGAATCATCCTGTATTATTTCTGCCTCCTTCTAGCTTCGCTCGGGGATGTCCCAGGCTCCGCCCACCAGGGCTGGAAGTGCAGGCTATATATATATATATATATATATATATAAAACAAGTTTGTTTTGAATTCACTAAGTTTTGAAAATTTAAAGTTAATTTTTAATTAGTTTAGGCACTTTGGAAACTCTGCAGCGTCACCCAAGAGTTTGCCGCGCATGAAATCAAGAAGCAGGGACTATGACCCGTACAGCGACACCGAGGTCTGCAGCCAGGAGCCGGAGGACAGCTTCGCCCAGGAGCTTCAGCAGTACATCCAGGCTAAGGAGATGGCGAGCGCCGCCCAGCCCTCCCCGGCTCCTGCGGCACCTCTCAAGAAAGAGGGGACAGAAGCCTTGCCGCCAGGTAAGTGCCACACTCTATTCTCGTTTGAAGTTTGTCTGCAGGAGCCGTGGCGGCCTGCCGTATTTAGAAACAAGGGTTTTCACCTGTCTTTAGAACATTTTTATTATCTTTGTGCCAAACATGAATTTGCTTGACCTGGTATCTCATTTGAGACCTGGTCGTTTGAAGATAAATGCTCAGTTTGTAGGAAGATGCCAAGTCTGCCTGTGAATTACCAGAGACCATAGCTATGCAAAAAGGAACATGGTGCAAATCTAGGGAGGCTCTGACCCACACCCCCAACATAAAAACATTATTTTATATTACTAAAATGGAATTTAGGCATAGGTGGGCAAATAACAATTGCAAGTGAAATTCTCAATGCTTCCATTTGCTGGTTTTTTTTCTTTTTCCTTCCAAGTGTTTCTTCTATTCACAATTCATGCATATACATGCATGCATTTTAATTACTTAATGCATATGTGTAATTATATATTTCACTGAACAAATATTTAATGCATGTGTATATGTAGTCTACGTAAATATTTTGTTTGAGGAGAGTTGCTTTTTGGAGCTAGTTTGTCATATAGCCCAGGCTAGTCTCAAACTCACTGCATAGCCAAGGATAGTCTTGAACTGCTCATCCTCCTGCCTTAACCTCTACAGTACTGGTCTTATAGGTACGTACCACCACACCCAGCTTTAGGAATTAGTTTAGTGAAAAATCTGACTATGACATGAGGTCATTTTAAGACTTTGATGCTCTTTCCTCTTATAACGCTGTGATAATTCCTTATTAGATGTATAATACCCTGGTGTTTTTCACAAGGTTCTGGTTTGTGACTTGCAAGGTTGATTTCATTAATTGTCTTGCTTCTTCCTCCACACCAACACTTCTTTTCCATAAAATCAGCTGGCAATTCAGAATACGTGATGACTATGTTATGCTTCTGTTTCTGTTCCCTTAATGGCTAAGTTTCTAGAAAGATGCATCCCTTGCTGAGCTGGATGTTTTCCTGGATTACTGCAAGATGTATGTTTTAAAATAAAACTGATAGTATACATTTGTGTCATTTTAAAGAATTCCGACTCTGGTGGGCAGAGCCTGGGAAATCCCAGAGCAAAGCAAGAAGGAGGTAGAAGCAATCCAGGATGATTCCCAAAGTCATCCTTGGTTCTCCACAGGGACATACATTGCCCTCTGATACACACACACACACAGAGTAAATAAATAAAAAGTTTTTTATGTTTTATATTTTTAGTTGTCAAACAAAAAAAGAAAAATCCTAAAGCTAATCACAAGAATTTTAAACAGAAGAAAATGAAGCGGAAGTGGCCCGGGGCCGGCGCCCCCCAAGGACAGGTAGGAGTCCGTGCTGGTGGGAGGACAGCTGCCTACTTGACTTTTATCTGCTGCTTCACTTTCAAGTAGTGCTTTGGGGGCTGGAGAGATGGCTCAGGGGTTAAGAAGACTCTGCCTCTCAAGCAGAAGGTCCTGAGTTCAGATCCCAGGCTCCATGTAAAAATGCCAGGTAGAAATGACAGTAGCCTACAGTCTTCAGCTCTGGTGGGCAGAGCCTGGAAAATCCCAGAGCAATGCCAAAAGGAGGTAGAAAGCAACCCAGGATTATTCCCAAAGTCACCCTTAATCAAATCTGCCATCCCTGCTCCTGGTATTCTGGTTTTGCTTCGTGGAAGTTCTTCCTTGGTTGGTATATGTGCTCAATTAAATGAAGCCCCTCTATTCTGTTTTTCTGAAGTCTTAAACTGTGGCAAGCTTTTTATTAGGCTGGGGAATGGGATGAGAGTTTGGAGTGGTTACGATACCAGCAGTGCCACATAGTGGCAGGGCATGGTGATGGGCACTAGTGCCGGCTACTCAGGAGCCAGTGTGGGAATGCAGGACCATGTTGGGTAACAGCGAGATCTCAGCTCAGAGAAAAAGGAAATAGCAAATATCATAGGTTGAAGCACATTTATACAACAGCTGTGCGCGCTTTGTATTTGACAAGGAGAACTCTGAACCCCTGGGGTTCTGATCAAGTTAGAACTGAGTTTGGTCTCCTGGCGCCTCTTCCTTTGCTTCACATCACCTCAGCCAAAACTTAGAGTCCTGCACAGGAAGACTCCACACGTGTGTTAACCTCTAATAACCACATGAAGACTGTCTGAACTCAGACCGTTAAACATAACTTTCCTGCTCTTTTTAATAATTTGACATTCTTGCAAACGAGATCACGTAAGAGACTAGTCAGCTCTCTTTCGTTGCATATACCATGTTCCTACGTCTAAATTTACTAATTTGGTATACAGCTTATAACTGACATATTATCGAAAGTAGTTTTTGTTTAAGAGATAAAATGGGTTTTAAGATTCTTTTTTCTTTGTATAAAAACATTTTTAAACCTTAGTCCCTACCTTTGCGAGTATATGTCTAGTTAGGATTGTTAGAGTTGTTTGGAATACTTGGCGCACATCTCATTGAAAGTGGAGGTTTTTCACTGCTTCTTGTCCGTTACTCGGCTCCAGTCTCGCTGCCACAGCTCTTAAAGCTCTCAACTGTTAACCTTCACCTTATTGCACATATTGGCACTTGACTGTTTTAATTAATTAGTATAAAATAAGAGCAAAGTATAATAAGACGTTCGCATTTCTCAAGCTGGTGTTCCGTAATGAAAAGCTGTTGAAACTGACAAAGCACTTACCTTATGAACGGATGCGCAAGAGAGTCCAGATTGTACGCTTGAAAGTCATTTTTAGAAGGGACACTTAGAAACTTCCCTGTGTGTGTGTGTGAGTGTGTGTGAGTGTGGGCAGGTACACAGCCTCAGGCCCTGGTCCTGGTCTTTCTTCTGATACGGGATCTGTGTGTTGTTTGACTGCGTAAATGCCAGGGTAGCTGCTACCCCTGAACTGCTGGGAATTCTCCTGTCTCCACTTCATGCCTTGTGGCAGGAATAGAAATTATAGACTCTGCATCCAGGTTTGGTTTTTTTTTAACATGGGTTCTGGGGGACTTGAACCCAGGTCCTCATACTTAGGTTGCAAATGCTGTACCTACTATTTATTCCAATCCCCCCCCCCAGTACTCACAACTTTCCTGAAGCAGAGTCTCCTCATATTGACCAAGCTTGCCTTGAATTTGTGATCCTCCTGACTACTGAGACCCTATCTAGCGAGACAAAAATGCTTTTACTATTTTAAAGGTAATTTAAAATTATTTCCTACAGCGGAATAAAATATTTAATTTCCTGCTTCTCTTTATCTCTCTTTTTTCTCCCAAGGATGGTGAACCTAAGGAGAAACAGCAGCGTGTGAGAATGAGTCAGGAGTTTATCAATCAACACACAGTGGAGCAGAAGGGAAAACAAGTTTGCAAATATTTTCTTGAAAGGAAGTGTATTAAGGTATAACAGTTGTAAGCAAAACTGAGCTACAAAGTAAGCCTGTAACCAGAGTCTTCTAGAACTTCTCAGCTCTTTAACAGTCTTCTCAAAACGTGTTTGTATGCCATTTAAAGTCTTTCTTCCCGGGGAAAGTTCAGTTACAAAGTTTTAGTGAAATAATAGCTTATGTTTAGAAAATAATGCTTATGTTAAAAATGTTAAGGAATTTTAAAAGATTAAGCAGATAGATATGTCACTTGTTTATTATAAGATGACACAATGATTCTTTTCTGTGTCTTAAAGCTTATAAGGAATTAATTTATAATGACTTAAATAATGATTTGTATTCTTTCTGTGGCCCAGGGAGACCAGTGTAAATTTGACCATGATGCAGAGATACAGAAGAAAAGGGAAATGTGTAAGTTTTATGTACAAGGATATTGTACCAAAGGTGAAAACTGTCTGTATTTGCATAATATCCTTTACCACAAGATTCCTTCATTCTACATAGATAGGAACAATTTAAAGATACAATGTTTAAAAAATATTTATTTATTCATTTGAGAAAGAAAGAAAATGTGTATGTGTGTGGAGATTAGGACAACTTTCAAAAGTCGGTTCTCTTCTTTTTCCTTGTGGGTTCTGGGGAACACACTCCAGTCGCCAGGTTTGCGTGCATACATCTTTACCTGCTAAGACAAATTGCCAGGCCTAGGATACAAACTTTGTAATAAAATCAGAATTGCTGGTATAACCAAACCAGACTAAGCCCAACTTTAGTATCAAAGTAATTAATCATCTATATAGCTTTCTATAAGAAAGGACAGGGGAGGCTTTTAGAAGCCTCTTACCTGAGCATCATTCTGCTCAGTTGGAGCAGTTCATGAGTCTAATCATGGCAAGAATGGGATCAGAATTTCTGCTGTGATACTGATTGAGTCTGTATTCACGTAGACTGTTAGAGCTTAATCTGAGTCCACCTGTTTTCCACATGTGCCATAGTGTATGAAAGTTGTCCCTTTTGTCTGAAGAATAGCTTTAGTCCTGTAGTTCAAATGTAACACACATTATAAAAACACAGAATACGACACTTAGGGTAATCAGCAACTTTGGTCACCAGGAGAGGGGGTTTTTTTTGGTTGTTTTTTTTTTTTTTTTTTTCATATTACAGTGTAAAGAGTCTCAAATTCTAACTTGGGGATATTTTCCTAGAAAATAATATTGGAGTCACATATTTTATTCTGTTTTAAGCAGCCTAATACATACAGGATCCAGATTTGTAAGACGTGATTGTCAGTGACTTTGACTTACACTACCCCGAAAGATTGCTTAAAAATAATCCCATTTCTCAAAAGAATTTAGAACACACTTCTTTCATATATCTATGAAATGTGACTGTGGCCTATTATAAGATTATATATGAAGAGAAAGGGTATCTTTCTAAAATTAGACATTTTACATGTAACTCATAGTAACTTACTGTCATTTTAAATAGAAAATTCAGTTTCACAAACAGAAAGGATGCTGTAGAGGGAAATAAAGTTACTAAATTAATATCAAATTATTTTAGTTGGTTAAAATTGTTCTCTTCCTTAACTCTTCCTACATGAATACCCTTGCAAGTTTTACCATACAGGAACAAAGTGTTATCAGGGAGATAATTGTAACTTTTCTCATGCTCCACTGACTGCCGAAACACAAGAACTGTTGGCTAGAGTAAGTACACGTAAAATCTTTTTTTCTTTTTAATTTTAATTTTTTTATTTCATTATTTATTCAATTGTGTGTGTGCATGTGTGTATGTATGTGTGTGTGTGTGTGTGTGTGTGTGTGTGTGTGTGTGTGTGTGTGTGTAGAACCATGGACGAATTCAGAAGCTTAACCCCTGAGCCATCTCTCCAGCCCTGAAATCTTTTTTTCTGTTTAAAATGTGTTGAACTAAGGATGAAAGTTGGGAAAAATACTGTCTTTAAGGAAGGAACTTTGTAGGTCAGTGTAGTGATAATTAAGTTTACTTAAGCTTGGAAATTATTTTGATTTTTTTAACAGATGGATTTATATTCATTGATAGTATGAGTTAGAATGGTTTTAAAAGAGTGAATGTAGTTAGCAACTTTTTTTAGTGTTTTATTTATTTTTGAGAGAGACAGAGGAGGCACTTGTGGCGATCATGGAACAACTTTCAGATGCCAATTCTGTACTTCACCATGTGGGCTCAGGTTGCCAGGCCTGTGGGCAAGTGCCTTTACCCAGTGAACCATCTTGCCAGCTGTTAAAAAAAATCAAGTAAGAGAAACAGCATTCATGAGGACCAGAGAGGAAAGCTCGAAGTCATGGATTGACAATCCTTTTACTTACATAGAGGGATAGTCAAACTACTATTTGTTTTTCCGTGTTAGTTAAGCATAGACGCTCAAAAAGTAGAACGAAATGTATGTGAGGATGGAAAGATCCTCTGAAACCATGTCGTGGCAAAGGTTCCCTTGAGCATATGCAAATATAAGAAAGTCAGGGTGCTTATCAGTATGTAGTTTATGTTCTAAAATAGGAAAGGTCTCTGCAAAATGAACAACTAACTATACCAAATACTTATTTATATGAAATATATATATGGGAATTATATGTGTGAATTTTTTTTAAATTTCCTTTGTGGTAACAAACACTATTAGATGATTATTAGATGCAGGTGATTGAGATTGTCTGAAAAGTATGAGAACAGTGGGCCTCTTAGTCGCTGGTGCATAAGAGTTACTGTAACATTTTTCTTTCTTTTAGGTCTTGGATACTGAAAAGAAGTCATGTAAATAGGTAAACTTTGAATATACAGTGTGTTTTTCATTCTGAAACATCTCTTCAAATCAGAACAGCAGCCCGTATAGAAGTTTTTCTATCTTTTCAAAGTGTTTTTCTCTTTCCTCCTTCACTGAAAACAATTACGATGTATTTCACATGTAGATATTGACCAGCTTTCTGCTGGGGTTTATTTGCTATTTACATCCTATCCTCTTGGGCTTCTTTGTAAATGTACTAAGTGTAGATAATTTGCTCGGTGTGCTTAGTTTTGCTTTGGCTTCATTTGCATGAAATATGGTGTCTTTCCTTAGGCCATTGGCTTTTCACTTTCATCTTTTGTGAAATACCTTTTACCGTTTTGTCTGGATTTTCTTTTGTATGTTGATTTTTCTATATTCCTCTGAAGAATGGCCGGTGTTACCTCATTTTGTGTTCTTTTCACTTTTTTGTCTTTCTGCTTCTTGGCTATTCATGTAATCGCTTCACTTGCATAATCTTTCAAGAAACTTCTAGGTCAGGTCCTTTGCCACAGTTTTGTTGCTGTTTGACTCTTAGGATTTATAGTGTGCTCAAAGTATTGATCACTTATGAGATCTGATCTGCAAATATTTTCTTGCATTCTGTAAATTGCTTTTTCACTTGATTAGTCCTTTGATTCATGACTTTTTAATTGTTAAGAAGTTTAATTTTTACCCTTTTTTTTAGTTTCTTATTTCATTGCTTATGCCTTCAGTGTCCACCAGTCTATTAAGTTTTCCTTTACAACGTTAGTAACTTTAGCTCTGATGTTCTGTGTGTAATGAATTGCACGTGTTGTAGGAGGGACTTCATCCTTCCGCATATGGATGTCCATTTTTCCTGCACCATTTGTGAAATGATTGTTCTTTCTCGGCTGAGCCGTCTGTGCGGGGTTGCTTCTAGAGTCTTCTGTTCTGCTGGCTTTCTGCCCACCGACGACAGTTTTGATCATCGTAACCTTGCAGAAACTTTTTTTCCCCTTATCATTTTTTATTTACTTTTTAGTGTTACGTCCATGAATTAATGAATTTATGACACTTTCAGTCCCAATCCCCAGACACACACACACACACACACACACACACACACACACACACACACACACACACACACACACACACACACACACACACACCCCTGCCCGCAATCCTCTACCCCTGACAGCCCCTCGTCTTCCCCGTCACATTTTCTCTTTCCTTGGGTGGCTCACTGTTTCATCTGGTTTGTCTTGTTGACATGTGCCCGGCATGATCGGGCTCCAGCAGGTGTCATAGATCAGTGGGCACAGAGCAGTGGGTACCACGGAGGAAGGCATCTTCCTCTTCTTCCCAGACAGTCCTCATGTTTCTCAGGGCAGCGTGGGGCTTCTTGACATCATTCCCCTCCATGGAGAGACGTCGATGGGACAGGTCCTATGTAGTTCTTATGCAGGCGTATATCCTGCAGAAACTTGAAATTAGGAATAAATTCCCCTGGCCCACACCCTGCTCTTCCCCAATGTCGTTTTGATTGTTCAGGAGCTTTTAAATTTTGCCTGTGAATTTAAAAAAATTTTTTAAATTATTTATTCAATTGTGCGTGTGTGCGTGTGCGTGTGTGTGTGTGTGTAGAACCACTGGCGAATTCGGGAACCACCATGGGCCGCCTCCACCTCCTCCTTGTTTACTCTGCCCCGGGATTCACAGGCTCCGCCCTACCAGGACCAGACGCGCACGGCGTCTATACGTGGGATTTAGGATCTGAACTCAGGACCTTCTGCCCGCAAGGCAGAGGCTTAACTCCTGGGCCATCTCTCCAGCCCATTGCCTGTGAATTTTAGCAAAGAGTTTTCTATCTTTACAGAAAGCTTCTTGTAATTGTGCAAGGATCACATTGAATTATGTAGCCTGTGTTGGGAACATTGACCGATTACATTATTATCTTCATATCTATGGACTTTTGATGTACTAATGAGTTCTTTTTTAATGCTTTATGCATTTAACAGAGAGAGAGAGGAAAGAAAAAGAAGATACATGCATGTGGGTAGAGGTTAGAGGTCAGCTTTCTGGAGTCAAGTAACCAGGTTTTCAAGCAGGCACAGTAGCTGCTGAGTTTCTTGCCAGCCCCATAAATGAGTCCTTACATTTCCATTCAGATCTACTGTCGGTGGTGTAATCTTTATTTTCTGTGTATTTTTCCCCATAATTTCTCTTATTTCATTATTTCCATTCTTTTATTCGGTTCTAGTCTCGTTTTCTGAATTTCTTCAAGGTGCTCTCACTTTTTCAGAGAAGAATATTCTTTCTGGGTTTGTGTTTTCATTTGTTGTTCAGCTTTTTTGGGGGGGCAGGGGAGAGCAGAGGGATGAACTGATTGGGCAATTTTCACAAGCCAATTTGTCGTCCTCCCTGTTTCCTTCTGCAGCTTGTACAGAGGATTCACGCTGGCTCCTTTTGCTGCTGAGACGGTGACTTGGAACAGTTCACAGGTTCCCTCTGTTAGAGAGGCCCACTGTGTCGCCGTGATGGGGCGCAGCTTCATGGGTCCCACGCCCAAGTGAGGGGCTTGGTGTTCCCTGGAAGCTCCAACTCCTGGCAGATGTGCTGACTGGTGGGTAGATGTGCTGGTTGCACAAGTCGCTCTGGCCCAGAGTTCTGAGTCACACAGGGAGCCCCGTGAGTTTTGAGTGGGGGATGGGAGAAGGACCGCAGGGGTGAAGACAGATGTCCACCAGAGGACGCTGGGAAACAGGAGGATAGAGCTCAGTCCCACATGGCCTCAAGTACTTTTCCGCGGTCTTCACATTGTTCACAATTCTATTTGTGACTTAGCATAAAATATCCTTCCGTGTTTTTGTTAAACTAATTTCCTATTGGGTATTTGTTTTTATATTGCTGTAATAAAGTGGAGTGATGGCTTTTGCTGTACTGTGCTCAAACTTGGTGCTTTTAACCTTTCATACTAAACTATCAAAATATTTATCATCCTCATTAATTCATCAACTGTAATCAGACAGTATACCTGTATAAAAATTAGGAGTTTGATAGTTTTTAACACAGCATACAAAGTTCTCAAAGTAGAGATAAGATTCTAAACATAAATTTTCCAAAAACCCAAAAGACAATAACACATGCTGGAGAGGATGTGGGGAGAAGGGAACCCTCATACATTGCTGGTGGGAATGCAGACCACTGTGGTAATCAGTATGGCGGTTCCTAAAAAATGTTAAAAATTGAAATGCCATATGACCCTGCTAACCACTGCTGGGAATATTCCAAAAGTTTCATTGTACTACATTGACACTTGTATGTCCATGTTCATTGCAACACTGTTCACAATAGCAAAGTCATGGAATCAACCTAGATGTTCATCAGTTGACGAATGGATAGTGAAAATGTGGCACAGTATACACAATGGAATATACTACATAGCCATCGAAAAAGTGAATTAATGACATTTGCTGCTAAATGGATAAAACTGGAAGAAATCATACTGAACAAAGTATCCCACACACAGACAATCAGATGTTGAATGTTCTACCTTACAAGTGTGTTGCAGTCAGCCTGTATGGTTACTGACAAATCACCATCAATGGCTTAAGGGAACCAGGGGTTTATTGTCTTACGATAGTCCTGTTACAGTCTGTAGTCCAGCTTGATGTGAGAGCATGCACCAACACCAGGGCCGAGGGAACTGGCCACACCATCTCTACATAATGGCTGAGAGAAGGACGATCCTTACTTGCCAGACCAGCATGTCTGACCAAGTGTACACAGGATGCCAACTCTCTCAACCAGCTCTCAGTATTTCATTCCAGAGCCTAGTCCCACCCACCATAGGCTGAACCTTCCCCATTAGCTAGACAATCTCTTGCAAGTTTGCTCTGGGCTTAACCATAAATTCTATACAAATGTGCCCAGAGCTCAAATCCTCAATTGTCAAGTTACACTTGTTCCTAACTATGACACTCCACCCATTGTCAACTTGAACATAGCATTTTAAACTGTAACCTTCAATCCTTGTCCCCATAAATGTCAAAAGTTACCTTAAAAATATACATTTTAATTTTATTCTAAACGTCCAAAATTAAAAATTTCTATAATCCAGTTTAAAATGTCAATCATAAAGAGTTCAATTATTAAAATGTTGGAACTGAAAGTCTTTCGTTAAATATCCCAAATCTTTTAACTGTAGGAGTCTGTCAAGTCAAAATAAGTTAAATACTCCAACACAGATAAAACATCAAAATAGAAGCATCTCAACACAATAAAATATCAAATTAGAATCACGTTCAGCAAATCAAGTACTGCATCCTTTACTTCAGTGTCCATCTGATGCTCATCACATAGTCATGGTGGCTCAAAAATTGAAGCAATCCCAAAGTTCAATCCCAAGCTCAAAGTTGTAAAAGCAGAGTTCCTCTGAACCAGGCTGCGTCTCCCCTTCACCCATCCTCAGCACACATCCACGGTTCTGGCATCTCACACTCTTATTCTGCGCTCACCTCTGCAGCAGTAAGCTTCACCTTTCCTTGCAGGAACTCTATACCTGCAACTTGGTGCCAACCTTTGGCTGCTCTCCACAATCCCCTCAGTAGTATACCAGAACCAGTACCACCTGAGGACGTTGCCAGATTGCAAAGCGAGGTTGAAACGTACCTTGGTCCCCTCGAGCCACAGCTGTACCAAGTTTTGTGCGCTGATGCTGGAAAAGCCTTTTTCTTGGCAGCCAAACTTCCCAAGGGCAAGAAACGGCTTTAACTTGGATTTTTGGCCCCTGAAGGAATCTGGGTTTTCAAACCAGGAACTCAGCCATAGGGTGGTTTTCACATCTTCCACTGTCCCAGTGCAAGTCACTAGGCTTTCCTTCATTGATGCTCATTTCTCCAACAATGGCAGGTATTTGGCTGCTGCCCTTTCCTCATGCAAGTCTTTGAGGCTGCCAACACAGCTCTCCTCTATCAAGCAAACCAGTCCATCGTCTTTAAATTCAACTTTACCAAAGTCCTTGTTCCCCTCATCACAAATTGGGCCCAAACAATTCATTACCCTCTCAGCAGCAGCATTGTCCATTTGGCCCACTAAACTCTTTTTTTTTTTTAAATACTGTCTTTTTTTAAAAATTTTTTTATTATTTATTCAACTGTGCGCATGTGCACGCGCATGTGTATGTGTGTGTGTCTGTGTGTGTGTGTCTGTGTATATGTGTAGAACCACGGACGAATTCGTGAACCACCATGGACGCCTCCACCTCCTTCTGCCCCGGGATTCACAGGCTCCGCCCTACCAGGACCAGAAACGCAGGCCGCCCCCGCTTCCGCCTGGCGTCTATACGTGGGATCTGGGATCTGAACTCAGGACTTTCCGCCTGTAAGGCGGAGGCTTAACCCCTGAGCCACCTCTCCAGCCCGGCCCACTAAACTCTTGAAGAACAGTATTGGTCATCCACAAAATGAAAATCTTCAAACATTTCAAACTTTGTCCAGCAAAATCGTTCAAAAGTCACAAAGTCCACATAGGTTTATCAGCAATACCACACTTCCTGGGTACCAAATTCTGTTGCAGTTCACGAACTGCATGGTTGTGATAAATCACCATCAAACGGCTTAAGGGAGCAAGAAGTTTATTGTCTGTTATGATTATGTGGTTATAGTTCTCAGACCAGCTCAGGCCAACACCAAGGCCGAGGGAACTGGCTACACCATTTCTGGATAATGGCCAAGAGGGACGATCCTTACTTGCCAGACCAACATATCTGTCCAAGTGTACAAAAGGATGCCAACTTAATCAATCAGCTCTCTATTATATTTCAGGGCCTAGTCCCACCCACCATGGGATGGGCCTTCCCCGTCAGCTAGACAATCTCTTACAGGTTTGCTCTGGGCTTAACTCAACCGTTAATTCTCCACAGATGTGCCCAGAGTTCAAATCCTTAACTGTCAAGTTGACACCTGTGCCTATGACTAGTGGAATCTAATTTCAAGCCCTCGTAGTGACATACTCAAGGGAAAATCTTTTTATTCCCTTTTACAACCATGAAGGATTCAAAATAGGAAGGTAGGGCAAATTCCAAAGAGAATGAAGATAAAGGAACAAAGTTCAATAGAGAAATAAGGTCACTGTCAAGAAAGACTCATAATTAGCAAGATCCAGTCCACGGTCTGTCTCCTTCCTATCACTGGTACTTGGAGTGGTTTCAAACACTGATGTGTGTTCTCCATCATGAAGGGAGATAGTAGGCAGCCAGATGATGTCCTGGAAGTTGACCCCCCCACACACTGCTGTACGCTATTCCTGATCCTCCGTCCTTCAAGTTTCTTCTTACATAAAGGCCTCTGTATTGTTGGATAGGAGAGGCTCTTACACCCCAGATAGGATGCAGCCTTGTGTAGTGCATGAAGAGCAGAATGGACACAAACAACCTGAATACAGAACACTGGCCACCTTACAATGTTCACCTGGAACCTGGCCAGCCAGATATCTCCCCAGCCAGAGGTTCAGGGAACTTTTCAGAAGAGCAGGTGATAAGACTAAGAGCCTGAAGATGGAGAGTTCTGTTGCTGGACAGGTCACTCCGCTCATGACAGACTAGCCGCAGCCAGGACCTGGAGGCAATGATACTTGAACACATCAGACCTGCACAGTGGCGGACAGGTCAGCACGCCCTCACGGACTGGCTGGGATCTCAGGAGAAATCGTTCCAGGCATAGATACTGCAGGATGGAATTGCAGAAGAGACTGCCTGGAAGAAGACCCATTACAGAAGCTTTTGATAATGAAATTATACATAGAATACATACTCTGTTATCATCTCTAGAGATTGTCACTTTGAGGCACTCAGGTAATAATCCAGTGGTTGAAAAGAAAAGGGGCTGGAGAGATGGCTCAGGGGTTATGACTCTGCCTCGGAAGCAGAAGGTCCTGAGTTTGGATCCCAGGTCCTATGGTGGCAGCCTGCACGTCCAGCTCTGGTGGGTGGGGCTGGGAAGTCCCAGAGCGAAGCAAGGAGGTAGAAGCGATCCAGGATGATTCCTGGAGTCACCCTTGGTCCTCCACAGGGACACACAGCTTCCCCTGTGATACACACAAACACACACAAGCAAAAAAAAAAAAAAAAAGAAAGAAAAAAAGAAAAAGAAAGAAAAAGAGAACGGTTTGGGGTTTAAGACCTAACAGGTTTGTAAGCCTTTTACCTTTTCAGTATTTCAGAGTTATTTTGAAAGAAGCCGCCGTCCCTGCGCTCACTTAGCTCTGTTGAGTCAAGCTGTGACAGGCACTTCCTGACGTGTACCCTGTGCTCCTGGTCTCATTCTAGGTCACTGCGCCAGCTTCCAACAGACCACGATCCCCTTTTCTCCTTTCCTTGTCTAGGGTCGACCCTGGTTTCCTGAGGGCAGCTTCGCGGTGCACTGCTGAGCCTCCGCTGCGGAGCTGCACCCTGGATCTAGATCCATCTGTCTGCCTGGTTTTCAGAACGCTCTAGTGTGACCTTCACAGCCACAATCACCAAAGAACTAATTGGTTTAAAAAAAAAAAGTTATCCAGAATGCATGCTTTCCTTCACTGGCTTACTTGCTATAACAAGTATCTGAAGCTGAGTCCTTTACAAAGAAAAGATTTACTAACCAGCGACTTGGGAGGCCTGACGTCCACGGTTTGGCCTGCGACGAGGCTCCCGGCTCCTTCTCAACATGGCAGAAAAGCAGGAGGAGAATCAGCTGTGTGTAGAAGGGTCACAGGTGTGAGGTGCCCTCAGTTTACAACGACCCACTCCTAAGAACTACACTAGCTAATCCCCTCCATGAGCGGTGCCTAATTACCATATACCCTCCAGATGCTGATCTCCCCCCTTCCCCACACAACCACACCGAACAGACCTCCAGAGCACCAACTTGTGTGGCACAAACCATCGCCAAGCCGTGGCACTGACTATAAAAGGTGCTTCACAGGTAAAACCATGTCTGTGAGAACTGGATGGAGAGATGGGCAAATCCACAGCAGTAGCTAGAAGCTTAAGCACTTTTCCGTAATCTGTGGAACTGGTGGGGCTGGAGAGGTGGCTCAGGGGTTAAGTCTCTGCCTTGCAGGCAGAAGGTCCTGAGTTCGGATCCCAGACCCCACGTATAGACGCCGGGCAGAAGCGGGGGCGGCCTGCGTTTCTGGTCCTGGTAAGGCGGAGCCTGTGAATCCCGGGGCAAAGTAAACAAGGAGGAGGTGGAGGCGTCCATGGTGGTTCCCAAATTCGTCTGTGGTTCTACACACACAACACATACATACACACACGTGCACACATGCATATGCGCACAATTGAATAAATAATAATTTAATTTTATCTTTTTTTTTTTCCGGTGCTGGGGACCGAACCCAGGGCCTTGCGCTTGCTAGGCAAGCGCTCTACCACTGAGCTAAATCCCCAACCCCAAATAAATAATAATTTTAAAAAAATTTTTAAAAAATCTGTGGAACTGGTGAGGCAAAGATGCAGAAGAACTCCATTACCCTTAGCTTGACTCAATACTGAAAACCTCACAAATACATTCCCAACAAGATCTCAAGAAATATTCACCAACATAAGACATAAATGTGGTCTATCAAGCAAACAAAAAAAACTTTAATAGTCCATAAGTCAAATCTCAAGATAATTTAAATATACTTGGAGGCAAATGAAAACAGGACTTCCTATAAATGAAAATGTATAGGCTATGCTAAAGCAGTAATAATTTTCCTTTTGTGGAGGGGGAACAAGTGGTGTGTGTGTGTTTTGTGTGTGTGTGTGTGTGTGTGTGTGTGTGTGTGTGTGTGTGTGTGATGTCCCAGTTCACTCTTTTGAGCTCCATCAGCCCGTCAGACCCCAAGATCCACCAGTGTCATTACCCCACTTCCCAACACAGGGGTCACAGACATATGTTACCGTGACATTTCCACGTGGGTGTTAAGGGAGTGGACTCATACTCAGTAGTTTTCCCACTGAGCAATCTCCCTGACTCCTGCCACAGTATTTCAAGGCTTCCTATAGTTTTTCATTTTTAAGTTTTTAGATTTTTTTTTATCAGCCTCTCATTGGCTCTGACTGGTAACATCACCTCAGACATTTACATATCTTCTGATTGGTTTCTGCTGATTGGTTTTAACAGATAACCTGCGAGTGTTGCTATCCATGCCTGTCATTGGTTTGGATTTTGTTTGTTTGTGTTTGTTTGTTTGTTTGTTTGTTTGTTTTTTCAGTGCTAGGATCAAACCCAGGACTCTGGGCACATTAGGCTACTGGTCTACCATGAAGCTGGCCACCTCCCTGCCTCCCAGGGCTAGTCACACGGACTGAGCTTTTGAGTCTGGCTAAATGAGGCCAGTTCCCTGAGAATGCACCATTCAGGGAGCCAGCAAACATCAGACAGGGATTCCGGTGGAAAGGGAAAGCCGTCTGATTGTTCCGATCCCTACTGTGAGTCCGATTGTCCCAATAATTTAAAGCTGCCGAGTTGTTGGTCCGGAGAGACCATGATTAGAGCATGTTAGAATGCCTCAAAGCATTTCACCAAGACCCTGTTGTTTTGCTCAAATGAATTCTTAGTTGTAGGCCACTAGTCAATTTCCCAAAATTCCAGAAGAGTTGATTTTCATGGAGTTTTGCCTTTCATGGAGAAATTTTAGACCACCGTACAGAAGTAGAAAACCTCTTCTCTTTTAAGTGTTTGACCTCAACATTTCATATGTGTGCATACACACACACATACACACACATCTACACATACATGTATACATAGATATCTACTGTATAAAGACATGCTTCTAAATATGTTTCTTATAAGCAAATATGTATATGAAGCAAGTAAGCAGAAAAAGAAGTAGAAAGGTGTGCATATGTATTTATCTTTGGTGTAAAGGCTTAACACATAAAATAAAATCCTCCGCATTTTATTTTAGAAGCTCCCGGATTGGTCCCTTCCTGGAGTGCCCAGAGATTCACATTCTTGGGGATGTAGTTGAGCCAGGAGGGACTTGACAGTAAGTAATCACCAGACGGAGTGCTTTCACTATATTGGTGGGAAACTCCCATTTCATATTTGGGATTTTCACACTTTTCCTCTAAAATTTTAAAACTACCTTTTTAAAAGATTCCACCGAAATAGTCTTACTGTTTAAGTCCTAATTCTTAAACAAGTACATGTTTTGTATCCTATGCAAAATTACTTCATATATATTTGCCGGAATATGTTGCTTGGCTTGTGTATTTGTTCTATAATGATATAAACTGGACTTTAATCGTGGGCTTCCTGAGGGAATTTGCGATCCAGACTTGCATCTGCTGACACACCAGTTCTTTCAGTCTTCCATATGCCTCCAGCCTGCAAGCCAACTTCAACTTCCTCGTGTGGCTGAACGCGGGCAAACCTAGAATCAACAGAAATGATCCTTATTTTAGCCAAATGTACATAACACGGTCCCCGCAGTCCATGAAAGGAGGAGAGCTTAGTCGCCGTGAATTCCTTATTGTTTCCAAGACTGAAAGCCGGTTCTTGTGAGCTTGTGAAGGCTTCTGTGTTCTTGCACATTGGGGAGATGAGGTGAGTGGGCCCCCTCAGGAAACAGAAGTTTGCCCAGTCTCCCACCACCACGGCTGCCAAGAGTTCCGGAGAGCTGTGTTTCTTAGAATACATCGCCCAGTTCAATGTGAACCAGGAAAAAGCAGTGAAGAAATAACCTGCTTTCTTAAACTGGATATGCGGGTCTTCTGCACAAGGCCTGTACAAGGCTGAAACAAACTGGGGGCCAGGGTGTGGAGGAGGGTCCTGGGAGATACTCAACTGGGAAGACAGCCAGAGAGAGCCACGGCCTTTGCGGCAGCTTGTCACAAATACGATAGTTGTGGCGAGGCTGAAATGGGGGAGCTACATGGAAATCTGCCCTCACCCACAAATCTATAACTTCCCTATTGTGATATACCCTACCTATTGATATACCCTCAAACTTAACCAAAATAATCCTTCCTCCTTCAAGTTGCTTCTTTTTGGCAGTGTTCCATCGCAACAATAAGTAAGGCAGCAATGCAGAAAACTAGCACCAAAAACTAGAGCTGTTGCTATCATAAACCTGAATGACCATTAGTTCTTTGGCCTTTTGAATTAGTTCTTAGGAGTGTGGAAGAATATAGAACTTGGAGATAGAAAAGTTCCTGAATGCCATGCGCAGAGCTTGATAGATCATTCTGGAGAGAATTCAAAAGAACACAAGGATGTCAGAAATACAGACAGTGGAGCTCATGATATTTCAGTGGGGGGCGGGGACTATTAGGAATTGGGCTAGAAGTCATTAAAGTTATATTCTAGCCAAAAAAAAAAATCTGACTGTGTTCTGTCCATGTCCTGAGAACTCAACTGAAATTGAATTCAAATGTAATGGACTATTTTGCTTGGTAAAGGAAATTTCAAGATATGATATTTAGGTCTGTGGCATGACTCACACTCATTGCTCTTCTTTAGATCTACAGTAAAAGAGCAGAAAGATGAAAAATGTGAAGTTTGGCAAGGAACAGGATATGAGCAAGTTGAGGCAAGAAGGATGCAGAGAAAGCAGCAGTAATTGCTAAAGAGATTAGCATCATTAAAGAGAAATCTTAATGTTCTACATAGGTAACAGGAAAGGTGCCTGTCATAGTTAGGCACAGGTGTCAAGTTGACTGTTGAGATTTGAACTCTGGGCACATTTGTGGAGAATTAGTGGTTGGGTTAAGCCCAGAGTGAACCTGAAGGAGATCGTCTAGTTGATGTAGCAGACATAGCCCATGCTGGGTGGGACTAGACCCTGAACAGATAAATAAAATACTGAGAGCTGGTTGAGAGAGTAGGCATCTTTCTGTACACTAGGATTGTTTCTCTCTCAGATGTTATGTGGTGATGGTGTGGCCAGTTCCTTCCGCCCTGTTGTTGGTGCGTGCTCTCCTGTCGAGCTGGGCTGAGAACTGTAATCAGTAATTGTAAGAGAAAATAAACTCCTTGTTCACTTAAGTCATTTGATGGTCATTTATCAGCAACCATGCAGGTGAACTGCACAGTGCCCTAAGGGGAAGACCCTGCCCCTTGAAAGACTCCTACCTTGTGAAAATATGAATTCTTTTGAATGGAGAGAACCTGAACTAAGAAACAGGTTCCCTGTTCAAAATCCTAGTAGAGCATTTCCCCAGAGTAGAATCCAGCTGCCATGGCGTGGTGTCTCTACCTACTCACACACTCATTCACACGATTGCACAGCCTGCTGAGATGACGAAAAAAGGCAAGTTTATCTGTCCCCGCCTCCGCCTCAATTTCCCAGAGACTTGACCACGGGACAGGGAGTTTGTCAGAGCAAAATCTCAGTTTATTCAGAGTCATCAAACAGCTTAAATAGACAAATAATCAGAAGGCGCCAAACGGACAGCCAATTGCATCAAAGGTCAAGCCAACCTTCAGGTTCCACAGGTCAAGTCCAATGTCAATTCAGTGAGGAAGGCAGGTCAATACCTGAAAGCCAATTAGGGCTTTCTGTAAAGTGATCAGCGCCATCTGTAGTCCCATGTGCTCAGCCATGCCCTGGGGCAAATCCTGGGCGGGACCAACACCCAGGGCCGAAACAGTGGCACTAAATCTTGAGCTGTTGACAGATCTCGGGAGCATCATCCACATGATAGTAGTTTTATAGGTATGAAAAAAATGCAAGTGTGAAGGGGTTGTGAAGACTTGTACCAAGTCTCTACCTACTCACACACTGCTGAGATGACGAAAAAAGGCAGTCAAATTAGGCTTATCTAAAAGGATTAGAATCCTTGCAAGAAGTTCCTAAGAGGCCATTGAGTAAAACCAGAAAGCAAAGTCTAAGTTGTAGCAGAAACCTCAAGATGTTGGAAATCTGTAGGAATGGTGTGGAGTCAGCCCAGAAGAGAAATTATGTGGTAAGGGAGGGCTATGCAAGCCCATGGAGTACAAGATGATTCTACCACAAGCCCTGATCCTAGTCATGGAGCTACAAGATTTGGAGTTATAGTCGTGATTTGGTCAAATCTTTCTTTGCTGCACCTCTATTTCACTGTTGAAATGGGAATGTAACTTATTTTTTGTTTTAATAGATGTTCACAGTTAAGAGCTTGGCTTGAGCCTCAGAAGAGACTTGGATTTGGGCCTTTTAATGTGTTGGAACTGTTAAAAATTATGGAGACTTTTGAAGTTGACCTCAATGCACTTAACATTATGATATGAACACAAGCTTGTGAGGACAAAGGGTAGAAGGTTATAGCCTGAAAGTGTTATGTTCAGCCCTCTGTAGAACTGGCAAGGAACAGACTTGTGATGGTTAATGCTGTCAACTTGATAGGCTCTAGAATCACCTATAAGACAAACCTGTGGGCATGTGTGTGAGGGAACTGGTAGAGTGGATGAATTGAGGAGGCAAGACCACCTTGGACATGGGCAGTACCATTCCTTGGCTTAGGATCTAGGCTGGGATTTTAGACTGAAATCAAGCTGAACACCATTTTTCATCTCTCTTCAGACATCCCATACACCTAGCATCTACAACATCTCCGGGTTTCTGTTGCAACTTAGTCTTTGCTTCTTTTTTTAAATTTTTTATTATTATTATTTATTCAACTGTGTGCATGTGCGTGTGTATGTGCACGCGCGTGTGTGTGTGTCTGTGTGTGTGTGTCTGTGTATGTGTAGAACCACGGACGAATTCGCGAACCACCATGGACGCCTCCACCTCCTTCTGCCCCGGGATTCACAGGCTCCGCCCTACCAGGACCAGAAGCGCGGGCCGCCCCCGCTTCTGCCTGGTGTCTATACGTGGGATCTGGGATCCAAACTCAGGACCTTCCGCCTGCAAAGCAGAGGCTTAACCCCTGAGCCACCTCTCCAGCCCCAGTCTTTGCTTCTTTTTTTTTTTTTTTTTTTTTTTTTTTTTTATTCAACTGTGTGTATGTGCGCGCGTGTGTGTGTGTGTGTGTGTGTGTGTGTGTGTGTATGTGTGTGTCTGTGTATGTGTAGAACCACGGACGAATTCGCGAACCACCATGGACGCCTCCACCTCCTTCTGCCCCGGGATTCACAGGCTCCGCCCTACCAGGACCAGAAGCGCAGGCTGCCCCCGCTTCTGCCTGGCGTCTATACGTGGGATCTGGGATCCGAACTCGGGACCTTCCGCCTGCAAGGCGGAGGCTTAACCCCTGAGCCACCTCTCCAGCCCCAGTCTTTGCTTCTTGACTACAATGCCACCAGCCGCTTCAAGCTCTTCCTGCCATGACTTCGTCACAATGGCAGCCTGGACCTTTACACTACGAGCCAAAAATCACCCCTTTTATTTTCTTTATCACAACATTGAGAACAGTAACTAATATGGGGTATCCAGCCATCCATTGATGAGGTCAGAGCCCTCATGATTTAGTCACTTCCGAAAGCTTATCAGCACTCAAACAAAACTTTCTGAGACATTTCAGATCCAAAGTTTTAACACCTCCCCAAACCCTGTTTCTTTACACTGTCACTTTGGGAATCATGCTTTGGTATGAGCTTTGGGGAGGGACACACATATTTGGACACAGCAAAGGGTAAAAGCTGAACCCTTTTTTTGCTTTTTAATTACTGAAGGGATGGGATACGGTAAAGAAGTCAAGAAAAGGGGTGTTGCTGGTCCTGCAGATCCTGAGAGGACCTTGCCCTTCCTCGTGTACATGGGCATCTAGGCCAGAGCTGCTTAAACTTTTCCCACTTATGGTTTCTTTCCACCTGAGAAATTTTGTATATATGTATATAAGGTAGGTAGGTGTACAAAATCAAGCATTGACTGGTAATAAATCATCCAGAAATTTATTTAAAATACCTGTTTAGGTGTGCATATAAACTTACCACCTATTAAAGGATAAAGCAAATCTGCATTCTAATTCAGATGAAAGGAGCCGCCTATTTTTACATAAAGAAGCAATGTTGACCGAATACCTGTTACTCTCAGATACTGAGCATCTTCAGTGTTTCTCGCAGTTGATTAATACTTTGACTTTATTGTTCAGGTGTTTTTGTTTTATTTTGTTTTTAAGTAGGATCTGAGACCCAAACTCAGAACCATCTGCTTTTTTTTAATATGTGTGTGTGTGTGTGTGTGTGTGTGTGTGTCTGTGTCTGTGTCTGTGTCTGCATGTCTGTGTGTCAGAGGGCACTGTATGTCCCTGTGGAGGACCAAAGTGACTTTGGGAATCATCCTGAATTGCTCCTACCTCTTCTTGCTTCGCTCTGCCCATCAGGACCAGAAGTGCAGGCTGCCTCCATTTCCACCTGGCATTTTAACGTGGGACCTGGCATCCAAACTCAGGACCTTCTATTTGTGAGACAGAGTCTTAACCCCTGAGTAGGATGTCACATAGCTGAGGCTACACTAGAACTCTTGATCCTTCTGCTTATGCCTTCCAAGTGCTGGGATTATAGGAATGAGCCAATGCCCTGGATATTTTGATTTTATAATTGCCAATAATGAGACTGTTGCTTCACATAAATACATGATACACAAATGACAGAAGTATGGGGCTGGAGAGATGGCTCTCAAGTAGAAGGACCTGAGTTTGGATCCCATGTTCCATGTAAAAACACTGAACAGACATGGCAGTAGCTTCCCTGGAAGGTGTAGTCTAGGAAATCCTAAAGCAAAGTCAGAAAGAGGTAGAGCAATCCAAGATGATTCCCAAAGTCACCCTTGTGTCTCCACAAGCACACACAGTGCCCTCTGATGCACACACACACACACACACACACACACACACACACACGAATAGAAAATGGCAGAAGTATATTTTGGACCATTTTAAAAATTATTGGAAGCTCTGCTTTAATTCCAAGTCAAAATTCATTGAGTAATTTTTTATGAAACTCAAATGACAGCTTTTTAAAACGAAATACTCTAGCACAATACAATCCAAAGCTACAGTGATGTGATACTTAGTAGCTGAGAACTGACAGTAAAGAGATGGTAACTAGACAGTCTTTGGTTTCTACTATTACATTTCTGCTATGTTTCTGTAAGAGAAAACTTTGTAAAAACTGTACTTCATAACAGTCCAGATATGGACTCTGAGCCCAAGTGTCTCAGGCAGCATCTTTGGGCATTTTGGGATGGGAGCAATAGGCTGTGTTCATGACAAAGGCTGCGGTAAAGTTGCAGATAGAAATCTGACCCTGCCAGATGCACCTTGCATTTAATGCATCAGGTTTGAATTAAGTTTAGAACATTGCATGTTACACAAGCCTTTTACTGTTGCCAAATTGCAACCCTTACTTCAGTTGCAGGATTCCTTGTGGGACTGCAACTCACCATTTAAGAAACTGGGCTCTAGACTAATCTAGGGTTAGGATGAAGAGTCTAAATTCTTTTCCCTGAATTCAATGAACCTCTTGATGAAATATGCTGGTTGCTCTCCTTGTTTCAACATTTACTCCTGAAGTAAACAGAACTGTGTCATTATTAAGTATCAAATTGTCAATGGTTCTTTCAGTGAAAGAAGAAAAACCATCATATTTGAAAAAAAAAAATCAGTCTCTTCAATGTTCCAGTGTAACTTGGTCAAGGCTTGCCTGTCTAACTTAATTTAACAGCAATTACACGAATGAAATCATTTTCTTGTCCCACATTCTTGGCAAAAAAAAAGGAGGATGGATGCTTCGGCCAGCTGCAGTCAGGAAGGTCAGCTGCTGTATAAATGGGGCGCACAGCAGAGCGCACTGAACGGCATCTCTAAAGAACTTCTTGGAGATCTGTTTTCCATGGAACATACTCAGAGAGAGAGAGAGAGAGAGAGAGAATCAGAGGGCACTGTGTATCTGTGGAGGTCCAGTGTGCCTTAGGGAATCATTCTCGATTGTTCTATCTTTCGTTTTTGCTTTGCTCTGGGGTTTCCCAGGCTCTGCCTTCCAGGGCCAGACGTGCAAGCCACTGCTATTTCTACTCGGGATCTGAACTCAGGTCTTTCTACTTGCAAGGCAGAGGCTTAATTCCTGAACTATCTTTCCAGCCCTGAACTCTGTTATTTGTGAGTCAGCTGATGTTTTCCCGTCTTTGCCAATGCTGGAAAGCCTCCTCGTGACAGGGATGAGGACTGTTTCCCATTGCATCTCTTCCAATAAAAACCACTTCAAGTGCCAACTTCTCCAGGAGCTGTTCTTGACCGTTCCGAGGGCCCATCTTTCACAACTCCTGACCGTGACTAACGTACAGGACCATGACTGACATGCAGGACCTTGGCTACTAGACTTTTTTTTCTGCCACAGTCAAAGGAACTTGCACATGCTGAAAGCTTGCCAACCACCTGTGTATAACCCTTGTCCTAGGCAGAGACCACCTCTTTGAAAACAATCATTTTTTAAAAATACCTAAAAGAACTCAAGCAAAGGGGCCTGAAAGGACATGGGGCTATCTGCCTGATAAAACCTACAGAAAGGAGCCAGACTTCGTGAGCACTGAACTTTAAGCAGGAATTTAGTGGGTAGGGGGGCAGGTTGAAAACTGCCATTAAGTGTCTCAAATTCTTTGGAACTTCTCAATTCAACAAGTCTGTGTCCCTTCTGACTCGGTGACCATTTCAAACTAGAATGTGGCAGAGGTGACCCTGAGTGTCTGGGGAGGTTAGATCACCTTGTTTCTGAGACCTCTTGTTCAGGTACCTGTTGACCTACACAGATCGTACAAATACTTGCAGCAGTAAAGGGTTTTTGGCAGAGTGACAACCAAAAGTTAACTCAAAGTCAAAGCATGTGTCTGAGACGCTTCTGCAGGGCTCACGGTGCTGCCTCATCGCTCCCTGCAGCCTCGTTCTGACACACAGCATGTGCACTTGCCACTGCAAGCGTCCACAGCATGCTGTGCCAATGAACGTTGTCGGCAGCACCTCGGCTCAGAAGAGAGGCTGTTGTGGGTTAGGAATTTTGCAATGTTTTACTGCACAGAAGGTTTCCTGCAGAAGCATAATGGTTTCATAATGGAAATGGAGACTTTCAGGATTTTCTTACTATACTTCCTCAGCATCAAAGTAGCAAATCAGTATCCTCTTTGGATTAGATTATGCTAGAATGTTTCATTTAAAAAAATGGCTCACTGATGCGTTTTATTACTAAAAAAATGGTTATGGATGGAGAGATGGCTCAGGAGTTAGACTTTGCCTCACAAGCAGAAGGACCTGAGTTCAGATTACAGGTCCCACGAAATAATGCCAGGGGAAATGACGGAGGCCTGCGCTTCTGGCCCTGGTGGGCGGAGCCTGGGATCCCAGAGCAAAGCAAGAAGGAGGTAGAAGCAATCCAGGATGATTCCTGAAGTCTCTCTTAGTCTTCTACAGGGACATACAATGCTCTCTCTCTCTCTCGTGCTCTCTCTCGCTCTCTTTCATGAAATATTTTTTCCTTGGTGCACATGAGCCCAATGTAGCTTTGTATCATCCTGAGTAGAATGTACAAGAGAGATTCTGAGTCACAATTCTAAACACTAGGGAAACAATTCACCTGTCATCACACATGATAACAGTGTGTGTAACATTCATATCACATGGTAAGAGTATCTGCATATATTCTACATACATTTATTATGTGCCGACAGCCCTCTCTTGCTGTTTTTTATTTACAGGAAATTCTGTTAAGTTTTTTTTCATGTAGATGTATATGGAATGCGCATGTGTGTGTGTGTGTGTGTGTGTGTGTGTGTGTGTGTGTGTGTGTGTGTCTGTGTGCATTTTGCATAAGGCTAGGTGTATGTGGGTGTGTGGATGTACATAAACGAATGCACTTAACTACATATGCCTACGGAGGCCCATGAGTGATATTACGAGTCATCTCAGTCATTCTTCCACCTTACTGCTGTAATCCTGGTCAAATCTAATTTGACCCACAGCATCATTAAGGCTCATCTGGCTAGCCAGCTTGCTCTGAGGATCTGAGGATTCCCAAGTTGCATCTTTCCAGGGCTAGAATTACAGGTTGATCATCACTCCCACTGCTTTTGTATGTGGGATCTGAACTCAGACTTTTTTTTTTTTTTTTTTTTGGCTTTTGAAGCAAAGGCTTTAACAGCTGAGTCATCTCCCCAACCCCAAGTTCGGTTAAATGTATTAGAATGATGAAGTTGCAGCAGATTTGGGAAGCAGACGTGGTATTTTCTGACTCTTGCATTTTATTTACTATTGTTTTTGAGACAGGGTGTTATCTGTAGTTGAGGCCAGGTCTCACAGTATGTCATAGTTAAACACAGGTGTCAACATGATAGTTGAGGGTTTGAGCTCTGGGCACATTTGTTGAGAACTAGTAGTAGAGTTAAGCCCAGAGCAAACCTGCAGGAGATGGAGAAGGTCCAGTCCATGGGGTAGGACTAGACTCTGGAATAAATCTCGGAGAACTGGTTGAGAGATTCAGCATCCTTGTGTACACTTGGCCAGACATGCTGGTCTGGCAAGTAAGGATCGTCCCTCTCTCAGCCATTATGTAGAGATGGTGTGTCCAGTTCCCTCGGCCATGGTGTTGGTGTAAGCTTTCCTCTCAAGCTGGACTGAGAACTGTAACCAGATAATCGTAAGAGACAATAAACCCCTTGTTCCCTTAAACTGTTTGACAGTGATTTATCAGCAACCATGCAGGCCGACTGCAACACAGTATAACACAGGCCAGCCTTGAACCTGTGGCACTCCTCCAGCCTCAGCCTCTTGAGTACCAGGATTAGTGTGGAAGTACACCACATGCAGCTCACCGTAGTTCTTGTAGTACTCACTCCACTCTGAAATCGCATGCTCTTGTCTACACATGTATCTCGGATCTTGCTGTTGAACAAAAGCTCCAAAGTCTGACTGTCCTGTTATCTTTTGTACTTTCAGCAATTGGAGCAATGCCTAGTGCTCAGTGGGTATGCAGGAGTATGTATGCAGCTTATACATGAGAGGTTATACTTAGAAATGTTGAGATGCAGGCTGGAGAGACAGCTCAGGGGTTGAACTCTGTCTCAAGAGCAGAAGGTCCTGAGTTCTGATCCCAGATCCCACATTAAAAAGCCAGGCAGAAAACTGGTGGACAGAGCCCAGGAAATCCCAGAGTGAAGTAAAAAAGAGGTAGAAGCAATCCAAGATGTTTCCCCAAGTCACCCTTGGTCCTCCACAGGTCCAACACACACACACACACACACACACACACACACACACACACACATACACATTAAAAAGTAAATAAACAAACTTCAACAAATGTTGAGATGTCATCATAGAAAGTCATCTTTCTGGGCTGGGAAGATGCTCAGAGTTAATCCTTTGCCTCTAGCAAAAGGATCAGCCTGAGTTCAGATCAGCAGATCCTGTGTCAAAATGTTGAGCAAATATGGCAGCCTGTAACTTGCCCTACAAGGTAGAGTCTAGGAAACCTCAGAGCAAAGCAACAAAGAAGTAGAGCAGTAATCCAGGATGTTTCCCAAACTCACCATTGGGCCTCCATAGACACACATACTGAAGTGTCTTCCTGGACACACACACACACACACACACACACACACACACACACACACTTCATCTTCTGCCCCTGAAGGGCTTAGTCAAACTGGGGCAGATGTCAAGTGATCCATTCCAGTCCCCAATTGCCTCCGTCTCTCCTTGGCACATGCTGGGTCTCTGAATAAACCTATCAAATGTACTGTGACCCTGGGATGGGATTTTGGGCTCGGTTTATTTTCCTTTTTATTTGCTAATGTTGGACAGGTTACAATTTAAAAATGAAGTCATTTTCTCCAAAACTCAGCCAAAATCCTAGCTGTCTTTCCGTCCTCAACACCTCGTGGTCTATTTGGCTTGGTGTTCTCTCCCTGGTGGCTGATGACTAGGAGCTGAGGGCCAAGAAGGCAAACAGCCTAGCTGTGGGGACAGTTCTCCACTCAGGCCTCTATGTCCTTCCAACGTGGGGTTGCTGCACACACAAAACCCAAGGAGCTTCTTTAATCTAGGAACAGGATCTTTCGTACATTGTTGCTGGGGATGGAAAAGTACCCTGTTTCTGTGGAGGAGATACTGACCCCTGAGATCTCAAGCCAAAAATACAAAAGGACAGAATACTGCTGGAATCACGTCAATAGCAAAGCAACGAAAATAGCCTAGTTGTCAATCAGAAGTAACTAGTTGAATAAACAATGGTTTGTTCTCAGAGCAGAAAGTTACAGAATATGGCTCCAAGGGTGATATTTAATATATTATTAAGTCAAAAAAATCAAGGCCAGGGAAGTATCAAATACCACAAATCACTTGTCATTTGCCTATCTTAAGTGGAAGAATAAAAAGGGAAATATTATCTACACAAAAATGTGGGAGGTGGCTCAGGGGTTAAGCCTCCGCCTTGCAGGCGGAAGGTCCTGAGTTCGGATCCCAGATCCCACGTATAGACGCCAGGCGGAAGCGGGGGCGGCCTGCACTTCTGGTCCTGGTAGGGCGGAGCCTGTGAATCCCGGGGCAGAAGGAGGTGGAGGCGTCCATGGTGGTTCGCGAATTCGTCCGTGGTTCTACACATACACAGATACACACACACAGACACACACACACAGACGCACTACACGCACATGCGCACAGTTGAATAAATAATAATAAAAAAATTTTTTTAAAAATGTGGAATTAAGATGGAAGAGACTGGATTAGAAGATAAACTTCTCCAAATACACTGTTTTTCTAGATTTGATTGGGGACTATGTAAATAGCTCATTCAATTATAAAATATTGAAATTACAAGCGATTTCTAAAACTTTTCAGCAAAATAATGAAACTCTCCCGATTATAGTTTGGTCCATAATCCACAGAGAGAATTATTCTGAGTGTTATTTAAAGCAGCACACTGACTGCACATCTCCAGTGGTACATAAACTTAAGGACAAAAAGAATGGTAAAAGAATTATCATAACTATTTTTCAGTAATCAAAGTTTTATAGCAGCATTGATGTTCTGAGAATATTTTTAAAGGTGTGTAATTATCTTAGTGATATTGAGAAAGATTTTTCAAAATGAAAGTGGTATAGGATCAGTGAAGCTATATTAAAAAACAAAAAGAAAGAAAAGAAAGAGAGAGAGACAGAGAGAGAGAGAAAATTATAATCCTGAATTGAACGGGAAGAAAAACAGCATAAACTCATGAGGCCCTTTATCTTTAAAAATAACAGATAATACATTCTGTTCTTTTGTTCGTGTGTGTGCGTGTGTGTGTGTCAGAGGGCACATGTGTCTCTGTGGAGGACCAAGGGTGATTGACTCCAGGAATAATCCTGGATTGCTTCTTTCTTTCTTGCTTGGCTCTGGAATTTCCCAGGTTCTGCCCACCAGGGCCAGAAGTCTAGGCTGCCGCAGTTTCCATCTGGGTTTTTTCCATGGGACCTGGGATCCGAACTCAAGATCTTCTTCTCTAGAGTCTTAACCCCTGTGCTATCTCTCCAACCCTCTCCAGACTCTTATAATACATTCTTAGCTCTTTCCATTAAAGTCAGGAAACAATGTCCTACCACCAACTGTGAGCCCTCTGGCCACCCAGATCCTAATGTCCACTAACAGTTTATTTCAGGCCAGGTGGAAAATATACAAGGTGAACTTAAAACATTTTGTCATTCAAATTACATAGGAAACCACCCAGGTCAAGTGAGGGCTATCTCAAAAGGAATCTGTCAACCTCAGGCAGCTCTGGGGGGGCTAAAGATAGAACTATCTGAGTACCACTGAAGGAAACCACTGCTATAAGCCAAAGATGCAGGTTCAATATGTTTCCCTGTAATCTCACAATACACGCAAGGAGATCGGCCATCTTACTTCCGGGAACAGGGCTGGCCTTGGACTCTCAAAATGATCTCCATGGGGACTGGGTAGCTTCTGACTCATTGTATCAGCATTAGAAACACAGAGCTGTGATTCATCTTGTAACAACCTAGAAAAGAGGATTTCAGACCCTTGTTCTGTTGCTAGAGACATTGCCACGGAGTCCATAGAAGAGAAGAAAAATTTCAGAAGGACTCTTGACATACTTCGCTCTTTGCTTTGCAAAAGAGAACAGAGGTCGAACCCTCCATAAAGGTCTTCATAGGGCTTATTGTTAAGCCAGTGTCATGCTTCCGCTGGCTCTAGCTCACACCAGGACAAATACAGAGATTTCTGTGGGGGTTGGGGCTAGGTGTCATGTAGCCCAGGCTGGTCTTGAACTTGCTATGTAGCTGAGGATGATCTAAACTTTGATCCTCCTGCTTCTGCCTTCCAAGTGCTGGGATTGCAAGTATGCAAACCCCCTTGCCCGTTTATGTGGTTTGAGGGATCAGACCCTTGTCCGTTTATGTGGTTCAAGCGATCAGACCCAGGGTTTCCTGAATGCTTAGCAAACCCTCAATCGAGCTCTTTAGCCAGGCCCACCTCAGACTTACAGTCCTCCTGCCTCAGCCTCTAAGAGCACTATAAATCAAATGCCTATGAACAATCTTGCCAGTCGAGTAATACCTATTAGTGACCCCACAGCTTCTCGAGGCTCAGCTAGCATTTAAGGTTTAACCCTAAGGGTCTCCTCCAACGCACTTGGTTTCCAGCCCTGGGCAGAATCTTCCTGCTTCCGTCACCTGGATGATGTCACCCCTGTTTCCTCTGACAGAAAGATCCAGCCATAGAAACAAGACCCGTTCATGCATTTTTTTAAACACTCCATGGTCAGATGTCAGCCGACCCAGTCTCCCATGTGACCAAGACAAACAGACAGCACAGCAATCCCAGACATTATCTCCCTTATTCCCATGTCCAGCTACCGGCTCCTAGATGGCGCTCTGGCTCAAGAAGCAGGGGGCAGAAGCGAGCAGCTGACTTTATTTCTTCATTGGTGATACCAGGACATGCTCAGATACGGTTTCTCAAAAGGCAATACATTCACTCAGGCAGCTTCATGTTAGTGTGTTGCCTCCTTGGTCTTGAAGGACTTGGGTGGGGTTCGCAGCCCTCCCCCAGACCTCTAAATTTAAAAATGCGGGGTGGGGGGGCTGACTGGTGTGTTCCCTGCTGACTGCAGACAAAAGGCAACATGCTGGGTGACTCACGGGCCATCAGATCCTCAGTAGAGCTGGAATCTCCTGGTTGTAGCAAGCTTGGCCAGCACAAGGCAGAATGGTAGGCGGCCATGTCAGACGTACACCTTCTCTCCAGATTGTCCAAACCCACAATGCCCTTCATGTAGCATTTTGAAAAGCTGCCCTATTTCTGGGGGAGGAGAGGTGCAGAAAAGACCTTAAAGCGGAAAGGAAAGTGATGGTGAGGCAGCCTGGGTTTGGGGGTGTCCTTTCTGTGCCCCTCCCCCGCCCCCACACAACACAGCACAGCATTGACTGGGTGAACACAAGACAAAGGGGAAATAGCCGGGGGAGACCTCGGCCACCCTCCGGTCCATGTCCCTTGGGACCTCACATCCCAGGACCCCTCGTGGCGTCTTTAGAAGTCATAGGGGGACACAAAGATGGTGACTTTGGACACATGGTTGGCCTGGAAGGAGCGTTCCAGGTACTCGGACATGTCGACGTCCACCTCCAGCGTCTGAGGCCCCTCGAGGGTCTGGACCAGAATCAGCTCCCCCGTCTGCCGGTCTGAGCGCTGCATCACCAAGTGGCCGCGGCTGTTCCCACCCACGATCCCAAAGCGCAGGCTGTTGGGCCCAGGTCGGCCGGGGGCGGAGGCCGTGGCCATCCGGAAGAGCGTGATGGGCGTCTTCAGGTTGGAGGGCAGAGACAGGTAGTGGAAGGAGATGGTCTTGGGCATGTGGCGGCAGGGCCCGCTGTCCATCGGGCAGGGATTCCGCTCACACTGGCTGGAGAAGGGGCGACAGGCAGACGGTCAGATTTGGGAGAATTCAGGAGAGGCTGCCCCACACCTAGGCGCTCTGAAACTTCAGCTAAGAGAATGTGGCTGGCGTCTCCACGACCAGAAGAGAGGTTCTGGGGGCCCCTGGTCTACCTGTGTGCACGTGAGTATATATTGCTATTGCTCGCTGTCACTACAGTTTTTACAGAAAGATCGAGAAGAGTGAATGTGGTGGGGGTGTTCAAGCCAGGAGCCTTTCTGCCGCTGCAGAGACCTCGCTCAGCCACATGAGACCCCGTGGTGAGCTCACCACACCTGCAACATGTATGCCCATGTGGCAGAGTTGCTAGGTACTTTTTCTTAAACTTTATTTATTCATTGAGTGTGTGCGTGTGTGTGTATGTGTGTGTCAGAAAGCACTGTATGTTCCCTGTGGAGGACCAAAGGTGACTTAGGAATCATCCTGGATTGCTTCTACCTCCTTCTTGCTTCGCTCTGGGATTTCCCAGGCTCCGCCCACCAGGGCTGGAAGTGCAGGCCGCTGCCGTTTCCACCTGGTGTTTTTACATGGGACCTTCTGCTTGCAAGGCAGAGTCTTAACCCCTGAGCTATCTCTCCAGCGCCACTTTTTTTTTTTTTTTTAAATCAGGGTGTTATGTAGCTGCGAATGACCTTGAACTCCCAATCCTCCAGCCTCTACTTCCCAAAGCTAAGATTGCTGGTGGCACCATGTCAGCCCCGCCCTTTGTTCTTCAAGCAGAAGACCCTAACTGCCCTTTCTCTCTGGACTTAGCTATGTGCGGAAAAGCTTTCAGTCTTTCTCTACCGCGTCAAGCATAAATGACAAAGAGAATTTGGCACACTTGTGCTTCTGTGTTACCAAGACTACACAGGCCACATGCATCTGCCTGTTGATGGAATGGTTTTCCAGAAGCTTCGAGTGCCCTTGCTAAGTGACTCTTTAAAGAGAGCCCTGGTGTCTTTACCATAGCAGCTGCCCATCTTTAACGCCACTGACTTTCCTACTACTTCTAATCTGCTTTAGCCAAAAAAAGGGGGGAGGACTGAAGAGATATTCAGGGGTTAAAGCCTTTGCCTCACAAACAAAAGGACCTGAGTTCAGATCCCAGATTCTGCATGAAAATATGGGGTGGAAATGGCAAGAGCCTGAAATTTTGATCCTCAAAGGAGGAGCTGATAAAACTCCAGAGTAAAGCTACATGAGACAGAACGATCCACGATGATGCCTCATGTCACCCTGGGGCCTGCACAGGCACACACTTAAGTGCCTCTTGCACACACACACATCTATTTAAATAACAGTTTCTAAGTCAGTGGTCTTCACTCTAAAGACATTGGGAGAGCTACAAGGATTTTTTTTTTTTTGAGAAGAAAATGCATATGGTTGTGAGAGGAGGAGTCATGTGGGAAATGGAAGCTCAAAGAAGTTTCCTTAGGACATAACTGCACCTTCCTGGAGGAATCTCTACGGCGAGTCCAGCCCAGCCACACTGGGCGGGGGCAACTCATCCAGCTGTGGCCTGCCGCAGCTGTACTCACAAGGGGGACGTCTTCACGTAGCTGGTGTTGCCGCTGCCCTGGGGACACTCGGGGCTGACACACTGGAAGCCTCCTCCAGTGTTGATGCACGTAGTGCCCGAGGGGCACACGTGCTGTGGGCCTGCGCACTCGTCAACATCTGCAATACGAGACACACAGAAAGGCTGCGCGATTCCCCCTCGCTCCCCCCCCAGAACCACATGAAAAGCTGCAGCAGACACTGGAACACAAGGCTCCGTGTAAGATGAACGTCCCAAATACCCAAAACTTGTGTGTAGTGTGCTGTATGTGTTTGTGTGCATACGCATGCATATGTACATGTGTGTGCACTGTGTGTACGTGACATTGCATTGTGTTCTCAGTTGCTGTTAATCTTATTTTCAGACAGGGTCTCACTGAACCCGGAGTTCACCGTCTTGATGAGGATGGCTGGCTACCGAACCCCAAGGATCCACCTGTCTCTGTCTGTCCGTTGCTGGGACTACGGACACACACCACCGTGCTTGCTTTTAGTGGGGGTGCTGGGGATCTGAACTCGGGTCCTCATGCTTGTGTGGCAAGTCACTGCCCAGAACACCAGCACTTGTTCTTAAACCCCGTCAGGATCTTGACCATCTGCAGAACTATGTTGGCAAATGCTGGTTCTCGGGATCCTGTCTTCCTTTCCTGGAGTCTGACCCATCTCAGAGGGTCTGGCCAAAACCAAGTAAATGGCAACCAGTCTCGATGTGTCTCTTAGACCTACTCCAGGATCTCCCTCCTGTCCACAGTTGTTCTCACACTTGGATTCAAACCTCTTCAGCCTCTTCCCATATTAAAAGCAGACATCTCTGCTCTGTCATTTGAAAGAGCTCTCTGTGATCTCAACAAACACCCAAGAATCTGCCCAGAGGGAGCATTCCCAAACCAAGCAATCCTATGTGGAATTGTTCATGAGCATTGTGAGATAAATGACAGGTAGTGTGGTGGGGTAGATGAAAAAACATATGGGTTGGTGAACTGGATGGATAGGTAGGTGGATGAATGATTGGTTAGGTAGAAGAATGGGTCAATGGGCGCTTGATAGATGAATGGACGGATAGGTGGATGAATGGATGGGTGGCTGGGCAAATGGATGGATGAATCAATGGGTGAATGTGTGGGTCAATAGATGGGTGAGTGGGTAAGAATTTGGGAGGATAGATAGATGAATGATTGAAAGTGTTGATAGGTTCATGGATGGATGAATGAACAGGGAGCTGGGTAAATAGATAGATGGGTGAATGGATGAGTGAGTAGATAGGTGAATGGATGGATGAATGGATGTGTGAATCAATAGACAAGTGAGTGGGTAAGTAGGTGGGAAGACAGGAACAGGTGGACAGATGGATGGATGGGTGAATGGGTGTGGGTAAATGCACAGAGGGATGAGTAAATTGGTAGTTAGGTGGATAAGCGAATGGACAGATGGGTGGGTGGATAGATGCATGGAAGAGTAGCTAGGTGGGTATGTAGAGGACTAGCTGGATGAGGTCAGATCCAGATAACCCCATCTTTTACCACAACCCTTAAACCCAGGGCTAGTGAGGCCCCTCACTCTTTTTAAATGTTTTTGATATTTTCATACATAAATGCAATGAATTTAAGTTTTCGCCCTGTCATGGTTTGAGATGTGTCCCCCACAGTCTCATGTGTTTGGCAGGGTCACGGCACCTTGAGAGGTGGAGCCTTGCTGGAGGAAGGCAGTCACAAGGGGTGGGCCTTGAGATGAATGAGTCCCACCCTACCTCTAGGAGAAGTCTGCCTTTGCAGAAAGCAGTCTGCAGCTCTCAGCCTCCAAGATGTCTACAGTGATGCAGCCTCCTCCAGCTTCAGCCAGCCAGCCATGCCGTCTCCACCATGAGAAACTGTATCTCCCCTCTGGAACCATAAGCTGAATAGATCTCCCTTTCTCCCTTAAGTTGCTTGACTTTGGGTGCTCTCTCACAGCAATAGTTAAGAGTAACTACTATGCACCCCTTACTACCCAATGCCACCCTCCCTCCTGTCCCACTTCATACTTTCTCCTTTCCAGCCAGTCTCTCTCTTGCCTTCGTGTCTTTCTGCATGTGTGGCCCACTGGGTTTCATCTGGGATGACTGTACTCGCTGGTACTCGGATGACTTATCAGTGGGGAAATCATTGAGTAAAGAAGCCCCCCTCTCCTGTCCAACATTGACCTTCAGTAGTCCCTAGGGGGTGCAGTGTCTCTTGAGATCTTCCCTCTTCTATGGTGAAGTGTTGACAGATCAAGTACCGTGCAGGTCTCGAGGAAGTAGACATGTTGCAGGGAGTTCTTGGGTGCGGCAGCCCCATCATGACAAGCTCATTCCTCCTGCCAGTCCCTAGAGGCTCTGCCTCATCGCAGGTGGATGTGACCTTACCCCGAAGGTTATTTGCACAAGATCAGAAGAGACTATGCACCAGGATGGCTAGAAAATTCATTTCCCATTGGTGTAGATTGTGTGGCCTGACCTTCCAGAGGACTTTTTGTTAGCTTATTTTTGTCTTACCAAGAACTGCATGTGTGTACTGTCTTCGATTCCCCTAGCCAATCCACTCACTTAATGGGAGGCTGAGGGGTGAAGGTGGGGGTGGGGGGGTTGGGGGGTCCCGGTGTAGAGACTGACCTCTAACCTCATAGTCGCCTGCCTCAGCTCAGTCTCACTCACCTTCACAGCTCTTCCCGTCTGTCAGGGTTCGGTATCCACTGGGGCAGGTGCAGCGGTAGGAGCCGGGGGTGTTCACACAGGCGTGCATGCAGAGCCGGGGGTGTCCCTCCTGCCCGTAGACCTCACATTCGTTCACATCTAGGGATAGAAGCGCCCATGACTCTAGGAGTCCTGTAGCCTCGTTATGGGGTCCTGACCCAAGATGGCTGGACTCTGGTAGCTGTGCCTCCGTAACGGGGCCTGGTTACAGCCGCAGAGTCCTTTGGGCATCTGGGGCGCTCTGCTGCAAAGACCCAGAGGACTGAAAAGAGGAGCGGAGGGAGTTGGTGCAGGACACCCTAGAGGGGCTCCTTGGTTTAACTGGAGAGACTGCAGATGGCAAACCAGGTACCTGTCCCTGACCGTGGAACCAGGTTTAGCCCTCCATCATGACTCTCCTTATCAGAGCAGCTACGAGGGGCTCGCAGCAATCCCAGCACTTAGCCAGCCCGAGACTGTCTTTTTTGTAAAGGGGTTGGGAGGAGTCTCATTCCTGCTGCAGCGAAATGAGCATCCGCCCACCAGGTCTCCTAGCGCGCTGCTGGTTGGGTTGCGTGGTTTTGTTTGAATATTAGGAATCGGGAGAAGTCAGAAAAAGTGGACCGGCCAGTCAGCTAAATCCATGGGACGCTTTGGCTAGTTCCAAGAGCTACCACACAATGATCCAAGCTCTTCCCTGCGACTGGGATTCCAGACACAGGGCAGGGGACGACCGGATCAAGGCCCTTCTGAACAGAGAGATGCGCCGCTTGAGCCATGTTCTGATGTGGGATAAGCCTGGAACCTTCCAGCCGTTTTCTCTACTGGTCTCAGTGCAAGGGGGGACGGGGAGGAGGGCCTGCGATTCCTTTCTTCTTATGCACGCCCACTGAAGTCTACAAGTAGGTTTTATGCCTTGGGACACTGGTTACCTAAGAGGCAAAGTGGAGAGGGTTCCGAGACCACGCCCAGGAGGACCCTCGCTCCGCCCTATGCTCCGCCCCATGCTCCGCCCCCTGGGCTCCCGGCCCGAGAGTGGCTGGTGGGACGCCCTTCCCGGGCTCCCGCCCCCGGGCCCCGCCGTCCCCGCCCCCCGCGCGCCCGCGCCTACCCTGGCACACGCCGTCGCCGCCCGCGGCGCCGCTCAGGTGGAATCCCGCCTCGCAGCTGCAGTGCTGCGTCCGCTCCACCTGCGCGCAGCGCGGCGCGCGGCTGAAGGCGGGGTCGCCGGCCGCGTCGCCCCCCGAGGCCGCTGCGGGGACAAGATGCGCTCAGTGAGGCACCTGCCGCACCTGCCGCACGCCCCGCCGTGAGGAGGACCCCCAGATCGGCGCGGCCCCTCCTCCACGGGCTCGTTCCGGAGTAGTGAAGGGCACGGTGACAGGTGGCAGTCACCAGGCGAAGGGCGGAACGGGGCGGAGCGTGGGAAAGCAGGGCACGACTCCGCCCACAGAAGTGTGCCACGTACGAAGCCCGCATTTCATTTCAAAACGCTTGGGCAGCTCCGCAATATCCAGTGATCACTCAAGTTTATAACTTTGTGCTTCTGTGTGTGTGTGTGTGTGTGTGTGTGTGTGTGTGTGTGTGTGTGTGTACCTCTCCAAAGTAGTAAAGGGTTTCATTTTTATTTTTATTGCGTTTTACCATGAACAGAAATTTTCTAACTGCAATAAAATTAAAGTGAATGGGTGTTTTTTTATTTGTGTGTGTGTGTGTATGTGTACCTCTCCAAAGTATTCGAAAGGTTTTTTATTTTTATTTTTGTTGCGTTTTACCATGAACAGAAATTTTCTAGCTGCGATAAAGTCAAGGTGAACTGATGTTTTTTATTTGTGTGTAAGTGTGTGTGTGTGCACGTGCATGCAATATGTGCTTGTGTGTAGAAGACACTGGGTGTTCCTGTGGAGGCCCAAAGGTGACTTCGAGTATCATCCTGGCTTGCTCTACAGGGACCCCTGTTTGCTTTGCTCTGGATTTTCCAGGTTCCGCCTTCCAAGGTGGGAGCGCAGGCTGCTGCCATATCTGCCTTGTGTTTTTTAAGGTGATATTCGGGATTTGAACTCGGGTCCCTCTGCTTGTGAGGCAGAGGCTTAACCCCTGAGCCATCTCTCCAGCCCTGTGAATGGATTTTTTTTTTTTTTAATTGCTGTACTCTCTAGGCTGGGGCGGGGGTATCTCATCTCAAAATGATCGCAGTAGCAGTAATAATAAAAAATAACAACAATAGTTGGGAAGAGCTTGTCAAGGGTGTTGGGAGTTCCAGGATACCTAACAGGAAGGAACGCCCTATCCAGCAAGAGCCCAAGGGGGGCTGGGCCATGTGTGGGTACCCTAAAGATGTGATCCGACTGCCTATATCCTGCTCACTCCTTCCTTCCTTTTCCTGGAGAAAACCGTCTTGGGGAACACTTCATACAGTGGCCCCTGGACCTAAGGTTCACTGGTTCTCAGGAGAACTGACGAGAGGGGTTTAGAACATTCAGGGGCCGGGTCTGGCACATTGAGGTGAAAAGAGGGTACCTTTCCCCTCTTCTTGCTTATGAACAAAGACTGTGGGCTGGTAAGAAAGCCCTGTTTTTCTATTCTGTTTTCATAGAAAGTAACGCCAGACATAAAAGTTGTAGGGGGGCCGTAGGCTCCGCTGGAGAGCAGTCTCATTCTGAGAGAAGTCCTGGAAGACCAGCTTCAGTGACTCACCTGATAAGGTACCGTTAGCAGCGAGTCTCTGGGGGCACATTTAAACCCGACCTTCGCTAGCTGGAGTAGAGGATATCACGTGGGTTTGTTCCGTTGGTAAATCCCAGGCTGGTGTTGAAGTTCTTATGTAGCTGAGGAAATCTTTGAACATCTCATCATCCTCTGTAACCCAGCGCTGGGATTACAGGTATGCACTGTGCCTGATTTTGTGCTGCTAGGCATAGAACTCAGGACTCTGCATGCTAGGCAAGGACTCTACCAACTGAGTTACATCCCCAGACCTGATATAAAGTATTAATGAACTCTTACTCTCTGGATCTTATACTAACTTCCAGTGTCTTTTCCTAATGGGGGCTCACACAGAAATCAAACAATCAGGCAGAACACCCCAGGCCTGTCTGACAAAGGATTAGGACATCTTTTAGCTTAGACTTCTTGGTTACAGCACAGTGTGAAAATTACCATCCATCCCTCCATTGATTCCTGATCATTGGGTTTTCTTGCCACATACTGGGACTCAGTTATCAAATGTCTAATTACTTATATCTTAAAATGTCTTGGACTGTCCATAAATGCTGATTCTGCAGAGGGTGGTGGGAATGTTGGGGGAAAAAAAGGTGCAAAAATACTAATCAGACAAAGCTGGCATCTTTTGTGCCCTTTAAGTTAGGAGTCAGTCCTTCCCTAAAAAGGATCACCAAGGCTGGAGAGATGGCTCAGGGGTTAAGACTCTGCCTCAAAAGCAGAAGGTCCTGGGGCTGGAGAGGTGGCTCAGGCGTTAAGCCTCTGCCTTGCAGGCAGAAGGTCCTGAGTTCGGATCCTAGACCCCACGTATAGACGGCAGGCGGAAGTGGGGGCGGCCTGCATTTCCTGGTAGCCTGTGGATCCCGGGGCAGAGTAAACAAGGAGGAGGCGGTCCATGGTGGTTCCCGAATTCATCCGTGGTTCTACACACACATACACGCACACACACACATGCACACGCACAATTGAATAAAAAAAAATTTTTTAAAAATTAAAAAAAAAAGCAGAAGGTCCTGAGTTTGGGTTCCAAGTCCCACGTTAAAAAAAAATAAAATAAAATAAATAAATAAATAAATAAAAACACACCAGGCACAAATAGCAGCAGCCTGCATTTCAGACCCTGGGGGGTGGAGCCTGGGAAATCTCAGAGCAAAGCAAAACGAAGGAAGAAACAATCCAGGATGATGATTCCTGAATCACCCACAGTGACACACAGTGCCCTCTCTCTCTCTCTCTCACACACACACACACACACACACACACGCACACACACACAATCACAAAACTAACTAAATAAATAAAGTTAAAAAAAAAAAAAAGGGATCGCAGTCTGGCTAAGTTCCACCCAAGTCAGCGCCTTAGGCTACCAGTGGGAACCAGGGAGGAAAAGCCCATACTCCCTGACTTGTCTGCCTTTGATGATGTGACCCTGCAGGGAAGCATCCTTCCCCGCCCCCCCAGCAGCCACATACCAGCCTGGTCCTGATGCTGACAGCGGCTCCCACCTCTTCCTGCAGGACAGACGCATCTGTACTGGCTGCCTCCTTCTACACACGTCCCACCGTTGTGACAGGGCTGGCTGGCGCACTGGCTGACTTCTGCGGGAAAAGGCATTTCGGAACAGCTTTGTTAAGTTCTAGTTCCAGCCCAAAAACCAGCACTTTGTGGGACCGCTCCAGTTTCCTGTTTTGTTTTGCGAGACAAATATCTTGCCATGACGCCCAGACAGGCTCCTCCTGTCTCAGCCTCCTGGGCGCTGGAATCACAGGTGGGCACAATACCAGCCCCCCTTCTTTACTTCCCCTGGTCCTTGCCCCTCTTGTCCGGTAATGACTGGGAGGGGTCTGATGGGCTGAACTGCATGCAACCCACTGTTTCTGTAGTACTTGAAATACCAAGTGTCTGTCTGAAACCGTGTGCAGGGGCTGGCGCGGCGCTGCAAAAGGACATTACGTTGTGCTTTGCACAAATGTTGTCTATGCAGCTGTGACCAGGTGGGGGATCCTGTGAATCAGGCCTTTCTGCCTCTGTCCTCACTTGCGTAGGTGAATCTTTTTTTTTGAGACAGAGTCTCACATAGTCCAAGATAGCCTTGAACTTACTATGTACTAAAGGGTGACTTTGAACTTCTGATCCTCCTGCCTCTACTTCCTGAATGCTAGGGCCACAGACATGCTGGCCATCGTGCCTGGTTTTATGCAGCGCTGGGGATTAAAGCCAGAGTCTTGTGCATGCTAGGGAAACTGTCTGCCAATGCAGCCAACGTTCCCAGGTCTGCGTTACCTTTCAAACAGGAGCTAAATTGCTATGGGTTAGAAAAGATAGGAGATAACCCCTGGGGATGACCAGAGATGGGGAAAATTGAGTCTCCAAATTTACACTTAGGGCCCTGCTGGCTCCATCTGGCATTTCCTTAGTACTCGTAAAGGGGCAATTCCTGGATTGCATACACAGCAGTTTTGTGTGGGAAATTATACATATATATGCACATATACATGCATACATGCACATATATGGAATATCTATATATCTCTATCTATCTATCTACCTATCTATCTATGAGGGTGAGAGAGAGAAAGGGAGAAAAAGAGAACGCTAGGCTTACAGGTGACTTTTCCTTGCTCATTTATACTCCTCTGAAATCTTCCATTTTTCCACAACAAACGTTTAAAAAATGTTTTACCAAGAAAAAGATACTGTGAACCCCTCAGTGCTTGCTATCAATCCCCCAGAACCTGGTTTAAGCCACACACAAGCCATTTCCACGTGAGCAAGAAGGCTTGTCCGCTCACAGACTGGCCCACCTATATGGGAAACTGGAGAACACCTTCCATTGACTTAAGCGCCCCCTCTTTCCTGGGTGGAAGAGTTGGCGAGGATGTTTCTCCCTTCCGAGACCTGCAACCTTGTTCCAGGTGAACTGACAGGGGCTTTGGTTTCTCTCAAGGCTTCTTGGGACTGCTAGGTTTCTATCTCTTCTGGAAAGATTCAGACTGTCCACACACTGCCTAACTCATACTGCTTAAACTCAGAAAGACGCCATTTCTCTTTCTCAGTAACTTCAGCCTGGTGACTCTTCTCCCACAGCCACTCCGTTTTCAGGTGACCGATTTCCAGGAATGTGTCTGAGAAGACACTGCACACAAGCGCACTGGGGTGCAGTATCCCCGGGTCTACCCCAGCCCAGCCCTGAGCAGGTGGGGGGCTCAGTGGACTGTGAAGGTGTGGGAAGACAGCCAGAAAATGTGAACTGATATCCTTCACCTTGGGCTCTGCAGGCTCAGAGTCATTGTCTGGCCTTTGGGGGACTTCAGGAGAAAGATGTTAAGCCCCTGCGCCTGGGTGCTAGGGGGAGGGGCCAGGCGCCAAGGGGCACAGGTGCCCAAGGATACGCATGTCTCCAGGGCTCCAGACAGATTCTTATCTTGCTGTTGCAGTCACAGGTATTCGGTGGCCTGGGGCCCAGCTTGGCATTGTCTGTGTCCTGGCAGAAGTGGCTGTGATCACATTCGATGTGCCCAGGGTGGCATTTCTTTAAGATTTCAAAGTTGTAAAGAGGGCCCTGGGAGAGACCGTGAGAAAGGCCAGGAAGCCAAGGCACAGGCACAATCTTGTCTTCACCTACCACTTCGTGAGTACTTATTCTTGCTGGGAGCCTCGGCTAAATGCTATATGCATAACTGAACTTTTTTCTTCTGATTTGTTTCTTTAAAAAAATTTAATATATGTATATATTTAGAGGGCACTGGGCATCCCTGTGGAGGACCAAGGGTGACTTCAGGAATCATCCTGAATTGCTTCTATGCCTTCTTGCTTGCAGGTCTTCTTTCCACCTGGTATCTTTTCGTAGGACCCGAGATGTGAACTCAGGACCTTCTGCTTGCAAGACAGAACCTTAATTCCTGAGCCATCTCTCCAGTCCCTTGATTTGTTTCTTTTTTTAATAGAATGTGTGTGTGTGTGTGTGTGTGTGTGTGTGTGTGTGTGTGTGTGTGTGTATAGAAGAGGGCACTGCGTGTGCCTGTGGAGGCTCAAAGGTGATTGATAACAAAATCATCCTGGATTGCTTCACTTCCATTTTGCTTTGCTCTGGGGTTTCCCAGGCTCTGCCTTCCAGGGCACAGATTACAGGCTGCTGTCATTTCTGCCTGGCGTAGGGTCTGGGGATCTGAAGTCAGATCCTTTTGCTTTCAAGGCAAAGGCTTTAACCCCTGAGCCATCTCCCCAGCCCTTTCCTTTGCTTTCTGATTCTGTCCTGGATTCTGTCATCTTGCTTCAAACTTCTCATTAGGTCGCTTACAAGTTTTCATATTCTAAATTTGTCTCTCGATGTGTTTTGAAACACTGGGTTACAGTTTTCATCTGTACACAATAGTTTGTGTGGGATTTGACAAGAATCTTTTTCTTGGGGCTGGAGAGGTGGCTCAGGGGTTAAGCCTCCGCCTTGCAGGCGGAAGGTCCTGAGTTCGGATCCCAGATCCCACGTATAGACGCCAGGCGGAAGCGGGGGTGGCCTGAGCTTCTGGTCCTGGTAGGGCAGAGCCTGTGAATCCCGGGGCAGAGAAACAAGAAGGAGGTGGAGGCGTCCATGGTGGTTCGCGAATTCGTCCGTGGTTCTACACACACACACATACATACGTACACATGCACAATTGAATAAATAATAAAAAAAAATTTAAAAAAGTCACTGTAAAAAGATGAATTTCTATTAAAAAAAAAAAGAATCTTTTTCTTTTGCTCATATGTAAGTGAAGGAATTTTCCCACAGATCTTTGGTAGCTTCGCATCCCTAAAATTCTTACTTGTATTGTTTACTTTCCTTGTCACTATGACAAAATAGCCTGCAACAACAAGATTGCAAGAGCCTGAGGAGGGGGAGGGGGCAGCCAGATATTTTTTCTGCATGATACAGGGTTGTTGCATCCATGAATTCATTGTGGCTTTGTGTTCTTGCCTAAGACCTGCACGGAATTTACCCTATTGACATGTCACCGTGAAAGGGAAAGAGCTCATACCTCCCAGAAAAACCGATGAGGGCTAATGTTGACGGGAGGGGAGGGAAGAGATGCCTCACTCGGGACTGTACCCACTGGCACATGACTCATGCCCAGTGTCATAGTTGGGCACAGGTGTCAACTTGACAGTGGAGGGCTTGAGCTCTAGGCACAATTGTAGAGAATTAGTGGTTGGGTTAAGCCCAGAGCAGACCTGCAGGAGATTGTCTAGCTGATGGGGAAGGCCCACCTCATGGTGGATGGGATTAGGCCATGGAATAAAGTACGAGAGCTGGTTGAGAGAGTTGGCATCCTTGTGTACACCTGGCCAGACATGCTGATCTGGCAAGTAAGGATCGTCTCTCTCTCAGCTGCTATGTGGAGATGGTGTGGCCAGTTCCTCGGCCCTGGTGTTGGCGTGAGCTCTCCTGCAAAGTTGGACGAGGAACTGTAATTGGACAATTGTAAGAGAATAAACCCCTTATTCCCTTAAGGCATTTGATGGCGATTTATTAGCAACCATGCAGGTGCACTGCTATATCCAGCTAATACTAAGCACACTTGACAACCAGGCAATCCTGATGAAACTCAGTGGGTGGGATAGTTAATCTTGGGTGTCAACTTGACACACCTGGCATTACCTCAGCGGTGAGACCACCTGAAGAGATTATCTGGATCAATACATTTACAATACAAAAACAACCCTAGATCGGATTGGAACCTTCCAGGAGCGGACCAGATAAAAGGGGCCACAGAGCAGGAGACTTGGAAGAAGACTCTCCAAGGATGTCTGCAGTGACGTAGCCTCCTCCAGCTTCAGCCATCAGCCATGTCCCCTCTGCCATGAAAGACTGTTTCTCCCTTCTGGAACCAATCATAAGCTGAATAAATCTCCTTTTCTCCCTTAAGTTGTTCAGCTTTGAGTGTTCTCTCACAGCAACGGTTAAAAGTGACAGTTACAGTGGGCCACTCCAGTGACATAAAAGCAGGAGGGAGACTGGCAGGAAAGAAGGACAGTTGTCACAGGAAGAGGAGGGGCACAGGATCAGTGACTAAGCTGTGAAAAGATCATAGTCATGAATGAAACACTAAAAGACAAAGAATCTAACGGGGCAAAGGCAAGCTAAGGGGAGAAGGGTGGGTTTGGGCTACAGTTCAGGCCCTCGTGTCTGGGAAGCCACAGAAGCAGGAGCCTGAGACACGTCAGGAGCACAGAGCGGCCAGGGCTCCATCATGAATGTTTCCACTCGGCCCACACGGCGCAGGGCCCAGCGAGGGGCAGCGTCCCCCACCCAGCTGGGTCTTCCTGAGGCAGCGACCATGTTCAGGGCAATCCCCACCAGCACCCCGAGGTCAGTCTGACTTAGACTCCCTCACACAGCGCCCAGAGACTTTTGTCATGGGCAATTCTGGATCGTGTCAAGATGGCAGTATTAACCATCATGCACTTGGGTTATTTGGTGTGATAAAAACAGGGCCTTGGCCAGTCAGAGAAGGAACTTGTCTGAGGAAAAGATTTCAGTTTCCCTTCCTTCATTCTCCCTCCCTCCCTCCCTCCCTCCCTCCTTCCCTCCCTCCCTCCTTCTGTTCCTTCCTCCCTCCCTCCTTTCCTTCCTCCCTTCTTCCCTCCCTTCCTCCCTTCCTTTTTCCCTCCCTCCCTCCCTCCTCCTTCCTTCCTTTGTCCTTCCCTTCCTTCTCGTTTTTTCTCTTCCCTTTTCCTCCTTCCCTCCTTCCTCCCTCCTTCCCTCTCCCTCTCTCCTTTCTCCTTCCTTCCTGTTCTTTCCTCCGCCCTCCTTCCTTCCCTCCCTCCTCCCATTCCTTCCTACCTCCCTCCCTCCTCCTTCCTTCCTTCCCTCCCTTCCTTCCTTCCCTCCTTCCTTTTTTCCTCTCCCTTCCCTCCCCCCTCCTTCCTTCCCTCCCTTCCTCTTTCCCTCCCTCCTTCCTTCCCTCTGTTCCTTCCTCCTTCCTTCCTTCCCTCTCTCCCTTCCTCCTTCCGTGCCTACCTCCCTCCCTCCCTCTCTTCCTTCTTCCCTCCCTCCCTTCCTTCCTTTCCAGGATTGCTTTTCACAATTACATACATGATGCTCCCTGGAGCATTGTCTCCATTGAGCATAGAGCATATGGCTAGTACCTGAATAAGAAAGGAAAAATGTGTTCTGCTCCCAGAGCCCGCCGGGGTGTGTGGCCGGGGGCAGCGCCGAGTTGACAAGAAACATGCAATAGCCCCAGTTCTAACCACAGACGCACAGGTGAGCACTCCAGAGACAGGTAAAGACGGGGGACACCCCCTTGTCAGCACTGTTAGAATCAGCAGGGTGGCCTATAAACAGAGGCCCCCTGGCGGGGCCAGGGACAGAGAGATGTAGGGGTGCGCTGCCCGGTGGGCAGGCAGCCCAGCAGACCACAGACACACTCGACAGAACCTGACAGCGTCCAGAAGATTGCGCCTGGAGTCTGGGTCTCACAAGCACCGAGCAGTGAAATGTCCCCTCCGCTGCTGTTGCCGCCACCGCAGGGCGCTGAGCTGGAGCGGGTCCTAAAGAGTCCAGGGTACACGCAAAACACCTCCACCAAGTGCCATCGGCAGAGTGCAGGGCGGGCAAGCTGCTAAGGAGCAGAGACGCAGGGGTCTCAGGACCACTCAACGCCCCACGTGCACGCCCTCGCGCAAGCTTCCTAACCACTGTGCCTCAGTTTCCCTGTAGGCAAAACAAGGCTCAGTGGTTACGAAGGACAGTAAGCTCAGGCAGATGGGGAACAGCCGGGCCTGGTACTACTGAGGGACCAGGAATGATTAAAGAATTGAATACAGTGACCACAGGGTGACCCTTAGTGGCCAGCGGTGCCCTCTCGCCGTGGATGGGAGGGGCAGCCATACCTCTGCATCGGGGCTCCGCCCCTGTCCAGGTGCCATTGGCAAGACACACCACGCTGCTGGGCCCTACCAGCCAGAACCCAGGGTTGCAGGTAAAATGGACTTCGTGGTCCACTAAATACTTGCTTCCAAATTTTCTGCCATCTGGAGGGGCGTTCAGAGCTGGACAGGAAACTGTAAGAAGAGGAAGGATTAGAACCAAGCCGATCCCCTGGGCCGCAGCCGCGGAACCCCACTTTTCACTCTTAAGACTTGGGCCTGATGCAGGCTGGGTGTTCTAAATACCACAGCTCATGGAACCTTCCAGAACTCTTGCTTGCTGTGTAGCTGCCTCTGTCTACCCGTCTGGTGACAGCAGCCTCTGTCCCGAGCAGGACACTCCTGTTTTCATTTTTATTATTTTTGAGACCGTCTCATGTGGCTCGACCTGGCCTTGAATTCCATGCGCAGCCAAGGAGAACCGCAGACTTCTGAGCCGCCTCCTCGCTGCGCTTCCCGGATGCCGGGACGACTGGCATGGATCACCACGCCCTGTTTACTCAGCGCCGGGAACGAAACCCAGGGCTTGGTGCGTGCCAGGCAAGTCCTCTACTGCCCGAGCTCTACCCCCAGCCCAGGGCTGGGCATATGTACCACACAGCCCCTCCAGCCAGACTCCACGCCTGCCTCATGGGGTGTGTGGGGCTGGCCACAGCCCTCGTGCTGGAATGTCTCCACCTTAGCTAAGTGATCATGTCGTAAAGACCACACTTCCAGTCTTTACTACCCTACTTCCTGAGTGAGTCCCTGGCGACCCCACCCAGGGTCTCTCTCCTGCTCTCCAAGCCTTCAACTCTCTCCACCATCCCTTTCTCTTTCCTCCTCCTGCCGTGTTGTCCATGGCGGCTCTCTCTGCCCTCTCTGACCGCAGCACTCTCTTTGTTCTAATGCTCTCCCGCCGTAAGGATCAACTATGGCTCCCTGATCACGGGCTCTCCGCTCTAAACAAACTCCTATTTCTTTTTTCTTTTATTTTTTTTTTATTATTCAATTGTGTGTGTATGCGTGTGTGCACGTGTATATGTGTGTGTAAGTGTAGAACCACGGACGAAATCAGGAACCACCATGGACGCCTCCACCTCCTCCTTGTTTACTCTGCCCCGGGATTCACAGGCTCCGCCCTACCAGGACCAGAAACGCAGTCCGCCCCCACTTCCGCCTGGCGTCTATACGTGGGGTCTAGGATCCGAACTCAGGACCTTCCGCCTGCAAGGCAGAGGCTTAACCCCTGAACCACCTCTCCAGCCCCAAACTCCTATTTCTTAAATCTCCTTTGTATCAGTGTCTCTTCATTCATGAATCTCCACATGGCGTCCACACACGGTTGGATCTGTTCCCAGTTCCTTTCCCCCACTGACCTAATAACCAAGATGCTGCACTTTAAGCAAAACAGCCGCCATCATTGTCAGACCAGCCATTTGTGGGCGATTCTGCCCTCATTGCCCATGACCGCCAGAGCTCAGGAAGAGCCAAGTATTAAGGCTGGGCAGGTTAAGTAAAGAAGGAATTCCATCTATGTAGTTTGGAAGAAGCCATCTTCCTTTCTGAGGTTGCTGTCCTGCGGTCACTTATACTCCCCCAATAAGCCCCAGTAACCCCAATATACTCGGTTCACCAAGTTAGACTTCAGTCTTCAGTCTGTCATTATGCGGGTGAATGTAAGTTTGTATGGCATCTTGTATGGCGCGAGCATGTGTATATGCATACATGCACATAAGTGTAGGACATGTGTGGGAAGAGTCGGAGCCTTCCCTTCATTGCTGTGAATTTAAAATGGATCTGAAAAATAGTCTGTTAATTTAAAAATAAAATAGTTTCAGGGCTGAAGAGAAGGCTTGGGGGTTAAGACCACCTTGAAAGCAGAAGGTCCTGAGTTCAGATTCCAGGTTCCACATAAACATGTTAGGTAGAAAATGGTGGTGCTGCAGCCCTGGTGGGCAGAGCCTGGGGAAACCCAGGGCAAAGCAAAAAGGAGATAGAAGCATCCAGGATGATTCCTGAAGTCACTCTTTGGTGCCCTCTGATACACACACATAAACAGAAATACATTTTTAAAATAAATTAGTTTCAAAAAATCAGAGCGAAAGCAATACTGGAATCCACTCCTGAGCGCCTGGGTGGGGACGCTGAAAGTGGGGCTTCTAGACAATTCTACGAGATCGTAGGAACAAGGTCATTATTAAGCCCACAATGAGAAGGTGTAAGAGGCAAGGCTCTGGATGGGGGGGCGCAACTCTGTGATCCTGGGGTTTAGGAAGCAGGATTGTGATTTCCCGGCCAGCTTGAGCCACATAATGAGACCCCATCTCAAAAGCAAACCCAGAAGCCCGGCGAGTGGCGCATCTGCACGGGCGGCAGGGGTGGGAGACGCAGCAGCTCATGAAGGTCAGAGGGCATCCATCCTTCAGGTTTCAGTTCTCGATTTTCCACCATGTGTGAGACTGAATCTCTTCACTGATTTGAATAAACCAGGCTGGCTGGTTGCCTGGTTTCTGGAAAATCTCAAGTTTCTGCAGCCTCTTTCTTGTAGGTGAGCTGGAATTACAGATGTTTCTGCACCAGATCTGATACTTTCACATGGGATCCAAGGGTCTCAACTTAGGTCATTCTTGTGCAAGTGTTTTACCCCTCAGCCATTTCCCTTGCCCCGAAGGAACCTTTTAAATGCACCTTCTCTCTGTGTGTCTCTGTCTCTCTGTGTATCTCTGTCTCTCTGTGTGTCTCTGTCTCTCTCTGTCTCTGTCTCTCTCTCTGTGTCTCTCTGTCTCTCCCCCCCCCAGAACATTCAAGGGGGGCAGATTGGGATGGTGCTGATTAATGTGCTGTGACCCCAGTGGTGCCTACTTGGTACCCACCTGGGAGCGTGTCTGGGACCACTCTGGTCACTGAGTTCTGCAGCGCCACCAGCCGGCTCTTCATGTTCCGGATGCCCTCGGCGAAGCGCGTCTCCTGGCCCTTCAACAGCTGCTGCAGCTGGCGGATGGCGGTCAGGAGTTGCTGCTTGTTGAGACAGTTCTGGGGAGAGGAGAGACCCCATGTCACCTGGCTTGATCCCTCCCTCATGCTCTGGCCTTGTGGAATTTCAGTTCCTCCAGCCCCAGGGTCCAAACTGCCCCAGTGCCGTGTAATACCTCAAGGAAAGCGCCTCTCCCTGCCCAGCACTCGGCCTGCAGGACAGCATCTGTCCTGCTAATGTTTCCAAGGCGAGAGTCACAGCACATACATCATTACCCCGTTCGCACCTCCCCAAAGCAAAACAAAGGCAAGACCCGTGACCAAATGACTGGGTGGCGAGCAAGTCTTTGAGACCCAGTTTCTTTGTAACCACCAGTCTGTTGCTTCAGTAGACACAATGCAAAACATGCAAAACAGGCAAGACAGGGACAGCTGTGGTTCCGATGTAAGAAAAAATAATAATAATGAAAGAAACACTCAATGAAAAGTCAGTGTGCATTTTTTCCTTTTTTAATTTTCTTGTGTGTGTATGTATTCACATGTGTGTAGTATATGCGCACTTTTCTGATATACATGATGAGCATGCTCAAGGTTGATACTTGGAATCATCCTCCATCACTCTTCCACCTTATGCTTTTGAGGCTGGGTTCCTAGAGTTCACTAGCAGCACTAGTGTGGCCAGGCAGCTCGCTCTGGAGAGTTCAAGAGTCCACCTCCAAGACTGGACTACAGACAGCCCAACATACCCACCAGGCATTTTGTGGGGGATCTAGAGATCCGAACTCTAGTCTTTTGTTTACTGGGCAAGCATTTTCCCTGCTGAACCATCCCCCGGCCCTTTGTGTCTTTTTAAAAGACAAAAGGGCTGAAGAGATGGCTCAGGAGTTAAAACTCTGCCTCACGAACAGAAGGTCTTGAGTTCGGATCCCAGATCCCATGTAAAACACGCCAGGCAGAAATGTCGATGGCCTGCACTTCCTATCCTGAAGGGTGGAGCCTGGAAAATCTCAGAACCAATCAAAAAGGAGGTAGAAGCAATCCAGGATGATTCCCAAAGTCACCCGTGGTCCTCTGCAGGGACACACAGTGCTCTCTGAGACCAACACACACACACAATAAATAAAATATTTTCGGTGCCTAATTGCCAGCGGGCAGCTGAGGTATGTAGCCACCGAAGCCGGGGTGGTGTCAGACCCGCCAGCACAGCAGCGGTAGAGGCCACGGTAGTAGAAGAGGGGCCACAGCCTCTCTCAGGAAGGCGCAGGGCCACGGCACCTTGGAGCCCACCAAACAGATGGGGCTGGATTCAAAGGTCGCTTTTGACAAAGTTGAGCAGCCTGTGGCCCCTGGAACTCGTTAACCCATCGGGGCTGCTTGGCCTTGGCCTTAGCCGGGACCTGATGAGGCATAGTCTGGATGGCAAACCACCAGGAGGAGAGGTTTGTTTGTCTTCCTGCCTCCTCCCCCACTTTGGACCATCCTTCCCACGCAGGTCCTGGGCACCTGGGCAGTGACCTTCTGTCCTCCCTCCCTGCCCAGCACCTCTCCGCCAACTCATCCAGGCCTGAGTTCCACGCCCACATCCCTCTCCAGTCCAAATAAAGGAAACAGGATGGTTTTCTGACATGTCAGTTACTTCGTTACCTGCTCACAGTTTACAATGACCTATGTGGCTTCTTTAGCACCCACTACAGAAGGGGCGAGCAGCCACTTCGAGAAGAGAGCAGTCTCTGCTGTGGAAATTATTATTATTGCAACCAAGTTTGTCTCCCATGGCTCGACTATGTCATGTATCTTCGGTGTGCTCTGGACACCTGAGACTTCCATCCTTCCAAAGGAACCGACTCATCTGTTCTTGCATGTCCCTGGGGGGCGTGGTTTTCTTGATGAGTTTGCCCTAGGGATTCATACGACCCACACAACATCCAATAGAGGGAAAGTCTCAGTCTGTGCAAATTTGAGAGATGGGACAGTAGAGACAGGAAGTGGGATTGAGGGCGTGTGTTGCAGTTCGCCTGCATGGTTGCTGATAAATCACCATCCAATGGCTTAAAGAAACAAGGGGTTCGTTTTCTCTAACGATTGTCCGATTGTCCGGTTACGGTTCTCAGTCCAGCTTGACAGGAGAGCTCACACCAACACCAGGGCCGAGGGAACTGGCCACAGCATCTCTACATAACAGCTGAAAGAGACACGATCTTTGCTTGCCAGACCAGCATGTCTGGCCAAGTGTACACAAGGATGCCAACTCTCTCAACCAGCTCTCTATATTTTATTCTAGGGTCTAGTCCCACCCACATGGGCTGGGCCTTCCCCATCAGCTAAACAATCTCCTGCAGGTTTGCTCTGGGCTTTACAACTAATTCTTTACAAACGTGCCCAGGGCTCAAACTCTTACCTGTCAAGTTGACACCTGTGCCTAACTAAGGCAGTGTGTGTGGAAGAAGTATCCCTCATCAGTGAGCCAGTGAGCGGCTGCCCACCATGACTGTCAGGAAAGGGCTCACTGAGCTTGGCCACACGGAAGGTTCTGGATTGAACTGGAGAAACCACGATGCCAAGGGCTTGCTGGGAAGGACAAACATGCTGCCTGGAACCTGGGTGGGGCAGCTGGGGCCCCAGAAAGTAATAAAAGTGAATGGGTGTATGGAGGGTGAGAGCCCACTTTCCACTTGGCTGCTGGACTGCCTGATTCTTCCAACCTCGTTGTTGCTGGACTCCCCACAACTGTCTTCTTTTCTAGGGTCACTTCCTGCCCAGTAACAAGTTTTTTCCCTGTGACGGTTCATTAGGGGCAAGACATGCTCATCCTTGCCAATTACAACTTAATAAACTTCATGACTGAGCAAATCACGGTGGAGTCATGGGCAAGAAGGGAACGGGAAGGATTGTGGTCACTTGGGGTGATGTAAGGAAGATCCAGGGTGCTCTCAGCAAGCTGGCCCGGTGCCAAGCCACAGCCAGGTGCCAAGAGATGGGAGCCTTTGTGCATGGGGAGATGACTCGAGGGTTAAAGCTTTTGCCTGTCAAGCAAAAGGGACTGGATTTGGATCCCCGGATGGTATGTTAAAATGCTGGGCGGATACAGCAGTGGGCATGAACTTCCGGCGCTGGAAAGAGACCCCAGAGCAATGCAATAAGGAGGTGAAGCAATCTAGGATGATTCCTGATGTCACCCTTGGATATCCACAGGTACATACACTCGAGCTTCTCCTTCTTCTACACACACGCGCACGCGCACACACACACACACACACACACACACACACACTCATGTAAAAAAATTGCCCGAGGTGAGGTTTAGCTCTTTCCAGCGTGCCCTCCATCGGATTAACACAGAAACAGAAATGAAAACCAAGAAACCATCTGGCTCCACATCCAACTTATGCCATCAACAAGAAGCTATGAAAAATAATGTTTCTTTAATTAATAACATTTGAAGGGGACCAAGAACAGACTGAAATTTTTCCATTTCTGAAGAGGGGGAAAAATCACACTCTTGAAGCAGACAGACACTTCACCTGACTCTATCCCCAGGTAGCATTGATGGAGATATGAACCGCCAGCGAAATGCAAGTGTCATGTCATTAGCTTTTCAAAGCCATGGAAGGTTCTGGAACAGACAGGTCAATAGTGCAAAGAGAGGGGAGTTCTAGACTGATAAGAACATTTGCATTTTTTCTCCTATCCTATCTTCAGGTCTTCCCACACCCATCTTGCCTCATACACTTCTCTTATATTTGCTGGAAGTTTCCTCAGAGGTCTCCCAAGCCCCCTTGCTCTGAGAACTAACCAGCACTCACAAGAGAGATGAGCCTTCAGAGACATCTTACACGCCCGGATACTACCTACGAACTAGGAGGGAACACATAGTATGTGACCTCTCTAGGTTATCCTGACCCTTCCCGTCCCATCCAGGGCTCTTTGCTATTAGATCCAATTTAGAAATGAAGTTAAGACCTCCAACCTGGCCTTCAGACAAGAAGGAGCCCCTTGGGAGGGCTGGTGAGACCCTCGTGGCTTTTCACCTGGCTGGTGCATCTTTGCCCAGGGCTGATGTGTCTTGGCACGGTAAGAACCCAAAAGCGACTTCAGAGACAGCGAAGCCTCGGGCCCTCGGGTGGCCACAGATGACCCCTCAGACTCGGAGGGGCTGCCTCTTTCGCCGGTGCCTCCTAAGCCACAACTATGCGACACGTCAGCATATTCTTAACGGGAACACAGATGTTCTGATGCCTTTGGGTCTCCAAGAGGACGGAGCGCCCCTGCCAATGGGCTCCTGCCAGCCAAGGCTCCGAGGCCTCCGTTGGCTGAGTCACGACCAATCCATGTGTGTGCCCGGCTTTTCTCCCCACAGCTCTCATGCTAGACCAAGCTGAGGGTGTAACCTTTCCACTTAGCACCTCTGCGCAAAAGCAGAGAAAGGGGTGCTTCTGGGGGAAGTGGGAGCATTCCCTTAGGAAGTTGCCCAGGGCCCTTTCTCATGCGAGTGAGGGATCTCCAGAGAAGCGGGCAATAGGAAATATCTACAGTCCACATGCTTGATATCTTACGTGTTTAATATGATGGATACATGTTATAGATACAAATGTCCTACTTGACAGTTGAATGTTTGAGTTCTAGGCACATCTGTAGACAATTAGAAGTTGGGGCTAGAGAGATGGCTCAGGGGACTAAGACTCTGTCTCGCAAGCAGAAGGTCCTGAGTTCAGATCCCAGGTACCACGTAAAAAACACCAGGCAGAAATAAAAACGGCGGCCTGCACTTCCAGCCTGGTGGGCGGAGCCTGGGAAACCGCAGAGGGAAGCAAGAAGGATATAGAAGCAATCTAGGATGATTCCCAAAATCACCCTGGACCTCCACAGGGACACATAGTGCGCTCTTCTCTCTCTCTCTCTCTCTCTCTCTCTCTCTCTCTCTCTCTCTCTCTCTCACACACACACACACACACACACACACACACATAAAATAAATAAATTATAAAAAAAAATTAGCAGTTGAGTTCAACCCTGAGCAAGCCTGCAGGAGATTGTCTAGCTGATGGGAAAGGTTCATCCCATGGTGGGTGGGACTGGTCCCTGGGGGATTAAATAAGATGGGAGGCAGTGACTAAGGAAGTTGGCATTCCTTAGTATACTTGACCAGACATGCTGGTCTGGCAAGTAAGGACTGTCCTCTCTCAATAGTCCTGTGATATATAGATATGGCGTGGCCAGTTCTTCAACCCTTGGTGTTGGTATAAGCTCTCCTGCCAAGATGGACAAGGAACCATAACCAAGATTATAAACTTGAATAAAATCCTTCACTCCCTAAGCTGTTTGGTGGTGACTCTATTGGCAACATTCAGGCTAACTGTGACAATACATACATTTATGCTATCGTGCATAGCTGTGTGAGAGAGACAGAGCGATGGAGACAGAGATTGGCTCGTGGAATTGTGAGGGCTGGCAGACACCTCATGTTCAGAAAACCTAGAAGCAGAACGCCTTCCTTCCAAACGACTCTCAGTCTTTAAATGAGATTGTACTGGTTACTCTTTGTGTTGCTGTGGAGAACACCCAAAGACAAGCTGCTTAAAGGGAAAAAGGGAGATTTATTCAGTTTATGGTTCCAGAGGGGAGATAACAGTCTTTCATGACGGAAGCAACGTGGCTGGCAGCAGAAGCTGGAGACAGGCTGAATAACATCCACCCCGAAGGCTGTGAGCTGCAAAACTACCAACTGCAGGGGCTGGACAGGTGGCTCAGGGGTTAAGCCTCTGCCTTGCAGGCGGAAAGTCCTGAGTTCGGATCCTAGACCCCATGTATAGACGCCGGGCGGAAGTGGGGGCGGCCTGCGCTTCTGGTCCTGGTAGGGCGGAGCCTGTGGATCCTGGGGCAGAGTAAACAAGGAGGAGGTGGAGGCGTCCATGGTGGTTCCCGAATTCGTCCGTGGTTCTACACACACACACATGCATACACACACACACACACATGCATACACACACACACACACACACACACATGCATACACACACAATTGAATAAATAAAAATTAAAAATTAAAAAAAAAACCTATCAACTGCAAGAGTAGACTTCTCCTGGAAGTAGGGTGTGACTAATCCACCTCAAGGCCCATCCACTGTGATTGCCTTCCTCCCTTCAAGGTTCCACCTCCTAAAGGTTCCATGACCTTCCCAAACATATGAGCCTGTGGAGGACACATTCAAGCCATGATAGAGGCCCATTCACATGTGGAGAGTCATCTACTTTAGTAATGGGCTACTATGGATTTAAATCTGTATGTGTGCATCTGTGTGTGTGTGTGTGTGTGCATGTGTGTGGGCTTATGTGAGTGCATGCAAATGCACATGCATGTATGTGTAGTGTGCGTTTGCATGTGTGTGTTGTGCGCGCAGAGGCCTGAACTTGATGTCGGCAAGAATGTATGTGCACAGGCAGGTGGAAGCCTGAAGTGGACAATCAGGTTTCTTCCTCAATCCCTCTCCATGTTTATTACCAGGACAATGGAGCCCAGAGTTCTTTCGTTGGCTGGTCCATCCAGTCTGAGAAACCACCGTGACCACATCTCTTCCCCTGCTGGCCAGAGCATAGCTCACAGCTTAGAGTTCCCGCCCTGGGGGCAGAGAGGGTCCTCCCTTCACAGGGCAGGAGTCTTTTCAGAATGTGCCAGAGGCTGCTAGAGAAAGCAGAAGGTGCCTCCTGCCCTGGCCTCACCCCAAAGACTCTTCATGGAAATCCAGGTGCCTGTGGAGACTAAACCTTGGGGTCGCTGTGATGGAGGGTCTGCAGCGGACCTTAGTCCTCCTGTGGGACAGAGCCATCTGCAAAGCAACACGGCTCTGACGCACGTCTGGGTGGCCTCGTGCCGGGCTTCAGCCAGCAGGAGGTGGAGAAGCGATGCCAAGTTCCAAGCCGGGGACTTCAGAAGCCTTGCCAGCCTCGGACCCTTCCGCCTCCAGGAGAGAAGCCCCAGCTGGCCTCCTGGAGCATTCTGGACAAACGCTCGGAGACCACTCTGATGGCCAGCTGGGCTGCTGACCCCAGAGAATGAGCGAGTCCTGTTCAGAGGCTTTGGGTCTGACCTGGAGGATGGGGACGGTCCAACTGGAGGCAACTCAGAGTGACACCGTGATCAGTCCGGTCCCGGTTCTGGGCTTCGTGTTCAAAACCAAGCGTGGCACGCCGTCTAGGGCTGGATGGACCTAGAGATCCTGGTGGGTCAACTGAGTCCCTGGATGCCACGTAGGGCTGACGATATATGCCTGGTGCTGTGTTATGGTGCTGTGTTCACGGCCGATCTTCTGGGTGGGTCATGGGACCCTGTCCTCCAGGAGAGCAGGCAGCCACCGCAGGCCATCCAAACCCGCAGGTCACATGGGGGCGTGACCTCGTTCTACCTTCTATTTGTTTGCCTTGGTTGCTCTCAAGGTAACGTCGGGGCCTCCTGCCCTGCCCCATCCACACACATCTGTTTTCTCCGCGAAGTCTGCAGCCACTGGATTGGGAGGAGAAGAACACGAGGCCAGATTTCTTCTTCCCTCTTCCTGAAGTCCCGAAAAGGAATCTCGGGGCCTCCAGGATCGCCTTAGTCGACAAAGCAGAGATTTCAAGAACAGAGTCCAACAGGGTCTCCTCTTCAAGAAAACGGACGACCCACTTTAACCACAAACTCAACAGAAAACTGCAAGATCACTTCAACTGAGGCCGAAAAAGAGGGCGGCCAAATTCAACACCCACTTCTATAGTATGTGCTCTGTGAAACTGGGGTGAGAGCAGAAGGAAAGCCCAAACCAGGCAGAAACCTGTGACTACACCCTGCTTGGCACCCAGAAGAGAGACGTTTGCCCAACTGCGAACTCGAACCAGAAGAACAAATAAATGACCGAAAGTACAGTACAAAGAGTGAAGATCCTTAGTCTCGAATGCTATGATCATGTTGTGAGAAAAAGAAAAAAGTCTGAGGAAATCTACCAAAAATAAAAAAAAACTTAGACTGAAAAGTGAATTCCACATGGTCACGTGATACAAGATCAACACAAAAACAGCCATTGAATTTCCATGGACTGGAAAAGATACCATGTGGACGTTTTAATTTAAATACCATTTACTTATTTTTTTATTATTATTATTTATTCAACTGTGTGCATATGCGTGTGTATGTGCGCACGCGCGTGTGTCTGTGTGTGTGTGTGTGTGTGTGTGTGTCTGTGTATGTGTAGAACCACGGACGAATTCGCGAACCACCATGGACGCCTCCATCTCCTTCTGCCCCGGGATTCACAGGCTCCGCCCTACCAGGACCAGAAGCGCAGGCCGCCCCCACTTCCGCCCAGCGTCTATACGTGGGATCTGGGATCCGAACTCAGGACCTTCCGCCTGCAAGGCGGAGGCTTAACCCCTGAGCCACCTCTCCAGCCCCTAAATACCATTTACTTAAAGTTACTCTGAAATGAATAATCAAGTATAATTTTTATTCTTCTTAATTTTTTTATTTTTGACACTTTTGTACATACACACAATGAATTTATGTGATTTTACCCCCTCACTACCTAATCCCATTCCCCCTCTTGGCTCACTTCATATTTTTCTCTTTTCCAGCCAATCTCCCAACTACTTTCACATCTTTCTACACATGTGACCCTCTGGGTTTCACCTGGAGTTCCTGTACTGGCAAGTGCCTGAGTGCTTGCGTTGGGATGGGTGACTTATTAGTGGGGAAAACCATCAAGTAAAAAAGTTCCCCTTTCTGTCTAACATTAGCCTCAAATACTATCTTAGAGAGGTGTAGCATTTTTTGAGATCTTCAATTGGGTATAAATCTAACAGAACACATGCTTGCTGAGAACTACAAAAAAATGTGTTTAGAAAAAAAATCAGGTAAGATCTATGGAAAGACATGCTATATTGATAGATCAGAAGACTTTTAAGATGTCAAGTCTCTCATAAGAAATCTGTAGATTTGGTAAGCTATCAACCAAGATATCCACCAACAGGGCTTTTTGGTAGATACGGATGAGCTGATTCTAAAATGTTAACTAAAAATAAAGAGGAGCAACTAGAATAGACAAAGCAATTTAGCCAAGAAATAAGAAAGTAGGGGGGTAACATTTTCTAGTAGTAAGTTTACAGCAATCTAGAGAGCGTTGGCAGAACTGCCCCATACCAGATGAGGCTTGCTTTGTGACAGTGTTGAAGGCAACTCAAGGGCAACTTAGCCTTCTTTACAGTTAACTGTAGTTGAACTACGTCCACAGGCAGAAAGTGAATCTCCGCATACACATGACAGCTTATTAAACATACTCAGGGTAGCTCACAGTAAAAAGACAAAGTTATAGAAATTTTAGAAGAAAACTACTTAAATGATTGTACTTATTTTTTGAAAATTTCATATATGTCTATAATGTATTGTGATTCTAGCCACCTGCCCTTCCCCACTGACATATATTTTATTATTTGTTTGTGTGTGTGCATGTGTGTATCTCAGGGCACTGTATGTCCCCGTGGAGGGCCAATGACTTCAGGAATCATCCTGGATTGCTTCAGCCTCCTTTTTGCTTCCCTCTGGATTTTTCCAGGCTCTGCCCACCAGGACTAGAAATACAGGCTGCAGTTATTTCCACCTGGCATTGTTTTTTTTTAACATGGGACCTGGGATCCAAACTCAGAACCTTCTGCTTGCCCCTGTGTCATCTCTCCAGCCCCCCACTGACATATTTTAATAGGAGATTCTTTTTATCCCCTTAGAGAAGGGCATAAAGTAGGTCAAAAACCTTTCTAAAATGCAAGAGTAGAAACATTTGTTGTACAGTTTCCCAGTGCATAAATGAATCTAATTTACAGTCTTGTGGTGTATACAAGATGTATCATTTTGATACAGAAAAAAATGGGGGGAATCATCTCCATGCACCATTAATGAGATGCTCCAATACTAACAAGATAAGGTAGAACTGGTACTATTAAGATTAAAAAAAAAGGTGAAGGAGAAAATTTTTATGACCTGGCGTTATGCCAAGAGTTCTTAGATTTGACCTCTGAAGTCCTCACTAATAAAAATTTAAAATTCCTGATTCAAAATGGTAAGTGATATTTCATTAAACTTTACTTTGTTCTAAAGAAGGCACATCTCAAGAAGAAAAGAAAAGAAAAAAATAAAAGATAGCCGGGCCTGAATGGGCAATCACCCTCAGTAGATCAGTGAACATAGGAGGATGTCTCATGTTATTAGCCATTAGGGAAACAACGGAAACTTAAACCACAATGTGATCTCACTGTGGAGGTGGAATGGCTGGAGGGCTGATAAGATTAAGGACTGGCTAGGACACGGAGCAACTGGGTCTTTCCAGGCCGCTAGTGGGTGGATCACATCAGATAGGAAATATGTTGTGGTAGTTTCTTTCAACGTTAAATGTCCGTTCTCCATCTGACCCAGCAACCCCACACGCCTACGAATTCATCCAAGAGAAATGAGCGTTTGCATCAACATCCAAAGCTGTTGCAGACGCTCAGAACAACTCCTCCACAACTGCTCAAATCTAGGAATGACACTGTGGAGGCTCAAGGGTGACTTCAGGAATCATCCTGGATTGCTTCCACCTCCCTTTTGCTTTTGCTATGGGGTTTCCAAGGCTCTGCCTTCTAGACCAATTTCGGCCTGGCTGCAGAGGTGGTTAAAAGCAAGGACAGAGACACCCAAAATATTTGGTTTTATTTAACTGTAAAAAGCAATTTACCAAAAAAAAAAAAAAAAAATTCAATGTCTAATGGTAGAACCTGGGAACCCTGTGATATGTGAAAATAAAGATTTGGGGGGGGTGGACTCCTGAAATATCATACCCCAGTCCACAGTAAAGCAGAGGCTCAGAACCTATAGTAGCTCAGAGGAGCCCCACGGTGCTGTGCCCCCCTTTTTTCTCTAGGTCCATCCGCTGCAAAGTGACTCAGGACAGATGTTCTGACCAGGGCCACCGCAGACAGTCACACAGACAGCAGAAGGGAAAGGCAAGCCCGCCCACCCCACAGGACCACAGTTTCAGACCCAGTGGGCAGATTCCCACTCTCCTGCAACACATGCACACACAGACCACACGGGGTATTCATGTGTATTCACACCATCACACACACCCACACATTCACCCACAAAATAACACGGATACATCCCGACATGTACACACATATATATACCCACTACCACATTCATACACACACTTAGCAATACACAGTTATATACCTGGACATTTGCACATGCCCGTGGACACACAGCTAACTATATGTATTAACACATGCATGCACACATGGTAGCACATGCTCACATACCCAGACATACACTAGCACACTCAGACCAATGACTACACCTACCTCCACACAGTCACACATGAATGCACACATGACAATACATACATACCTGACACACTATGTGCATACATAGATCAATGACCATACATACCACCACAAATCACACATGTGCACACACATGATAATATATGTTCACATACCCCGATACACTCACACACAGATTTGTGACCATGCACATATATGCACACATGGTAACATATTCACACATGATGACACATGTCACATATACATACATATATGTACACCTACTATCACACATAATGCAACCATGTATTTATACACACAGTAACTCATACATCCACCACCACAGGCAGAACCATGCACTCACCACACGTGCATACACGGTAACACATTTACATACACCGACATGTGCATACACGGTAACACATTTACATACACCAACACATGCATACTCCTGTAAGCTCCCACCACAACCACAGTCACACAGACCATGCATATGCAGTAACAGAAACACACTTACACGCACTGATACATATGCACATATACACATATACTCCTTTCACATAACTCTGGGCTGTTACCTAATATGATAAAGTGAATATATTGAATTTATCTGCAGACAAAGGCCCCAGTCAGAGCTGTGGGGCCCCCAAGGAGCTCCCATCTAGGGGTCCTTGGGTCTTTAATGGGGACAGCTCCTTACAGTGCCCCTTACCTCGTCCACCTTGCCAATGCAACAAGAGATGATTCTGTGGCTAAGATTCATCCTCACATGAGCATGGCCAGGGTCAAGCATCCTGAGGTGCAAACTACCAGGCAGATTCCAGACTCACCCCGTCACCTGAAGTTCTTACAAATCCCATCCTGAGTCTGTTGTGAATTTCCCTGTCCCTGTGCCTCCCCCAGTGTGCAGCTTGTGACTCCGAAAGCTGAGATTGCCCTGGGTCAAGCATCTTTTCCCTTAGAATCACTAGGAGCAACTGTAAAAATACTGTACCAAGCTCTGGGGCGAGGCTGGCATCAGAACTTCTAGAAGTCCTCAAGTCATGTGACATATAGCCAAGATCTGCCCATAGACCGTGGGAAGCTAACGAAGGGCAATGGGTCCCATGCTAGCGAGCATCCTCCAGAAGACCCCGTAGGGAAGGGCCCGTTAGAGCAGGACGGTGTGCAAGGCCTTTGCAAAGAGGTACTTATCAGAGTAGAGACCTGAAGAGTGAGAAGGAGAAGGTAACACGTGTTCCCACACGCGTGGCCACCTGAGACCTCCTTATGACTCACCCCTCAGGCTTGCCCAGCCTGGGGTTAGAGGGGGAACCCTAACTATGTGGGACTTTTCTACTCCCTTTGGTTTCTGTGGGTTGAGAGGTAAAGAGTTTGAGAAAGCCGGGTCTAGAAAGGGCAGGAATTTTGGACCCGGGTTCTCTCCGATCAGAGCTGGGAAATGCTTGTGCCTGCCTCTGAAGATCGTTTGCAACGATCTCCCACATCCTCAGGTGACAGGCGACTGTCCCATTCCCCAGGATGCGAGCAGCTAAGATCAGCAACGGCTGCTTTCAAGAGCCTCTTCTCACATGCTCTGCCGCTCCGACCCCTCCATATTCCAGTTTGGGGGTGCATCTCACGTGCTTCTGGAGTGAAGCTTGCTGGTTGGTTTGGTTTTGTAATTTGCAAAACTGGGGCAATCCCATCACTCTTGTGGGTGGGACGATCGCAGCCCCAGACGGGGCCTCTGCCATTTGGCTGCTCCGTGGCTTCCTGTGTCGCCCACTCACTACCTTCTGCACTAACATCACCAGGTCGGGTTTAAGCCAAATTCTCCCTGCTGGGAAACTCTGCTTACCTCTGGCGGGCTTCTAGGTGATCCAGGATAAGCTTGCCTGGGCCCAGGAATTTAGCCTCAGGTGAGGAAGTGCGGGCAGGGATCAGCAAGCCAGAGACCCACCAGAGGCTGAATTTACACCACTCTGTCCTGACTCGGTTTCGAGTCACGAGTCTCAACCTCCCTGGGTTCCACTGTGTCCTTTGCAAACAGAAAGGCCGACCCAGCCAGGCCCCCTCACACGGCGGCTGGGAAGTCCGCGCCTAAAGATGCCCGCCAAAGGCACAATGCCTTTGCTGTTGTTGGCATGGCTGGAGTAGCTGCCCAGCCGGCCCCTGGCCCAGACCGGTCCAGAGCTAAGGAGGCTCTGGTTACTGGAACTAGTTCAAGGGCCGCAACTTTGATAATTCCAGATGCTTTGTCTATACTGTTCGTTTCCTTTTTTAAATCAGCTCCTAATGGGATAATGTAAAAGTAGATCTAATCAAATCCGCACATATTAATGACGAAAATAATGGCAAGCCTAGATAATAATTTGCCACATGTGTGTGAAAAGGAATGCTGTCCCAACTTAAGGCCTCGAAAGTTCTGGATGGAACCTCCTGGGCGTCCCCTGGGCCACCTCTGTCTTGGAATGCGGCAAAGTCAAAATGTTCTCAGAAGTTCTGCAGGTGATGAAGGTGTGGCAGTGGTGAGAATATTTTCAGTAAGAAATGTGATCGCTGGAGGTTTGAGGGCGAGGACGGTCTCTCACACAATCGGGTGCACAGGAGTTCTCACGGAGACCCACAAAAGACCGGCGGGCTCAGCGAGGCCAGGACATTTTTCCCCTCCCCGCGGCTCTCATGCCAAGTCCCTTTCCTTAGAGCTTTCGCAGAAACTCCTTGGCTAGACCAGCAGCGGGTCCGGAGCGGTGCGCCCCGCCAGAGATGCATCCAGATGACAGGGGACCCCGCACCTCTTCTCAACACTGAACCCCAATCCTACCGTTGCTGCAAGCCCGGGGCGGAATGGGGCAGGCGCCCGGCTTGGCGAGGGAGCGGGTCGCCGGAACACTGACCTGGGAAGCCGGCGAGCCGGGGCAGGCGAAGAGCGGCAGGAGGAGCAGGAGGAGCGCGCGCGGACAGCCCGGCACCATCTTGCCAATCGGACCCCCGGCGCCTGCCGGGCACGGAGAGGCGGCTCGGTCGGTCCCAGCCGTGCAGCCGCGGTCCCTGCGGGGTGCGAGGCGCCGCGCGGCGCCCGGGACCGGCTCGGAGGCGGGGAGCGCAGCGCGATCGCCGGGCCCGCCGCGCAGCCGGTGGGCGATCTCCCGTCCAGGTGCGCCGGACCCCAGCGGCCACCAGCGTCCGCAGCCTCCGGCACGCGACGGTCCCTGCGAGGCGAGCAGGCGCCGGCCCCTGGGCCCCGGCCGAGGGAGGAGGGGCCGCCCGGCCAGGAATGCGCCTGGGAGCGCGCCCAAGCCGCGGCTCCCCGAGGAGGCCGGGCGCCAGGCCGAGGACCGGCGCGGGCATCCTCGGCGCCCTCGCGGGAGCCCACCCAGGACCGCGCCACCTAGCCCAACACAGGCGATCTGGGCTGACGGCAGCGACAAGTGGCAGATGAAGAACCAAATCTAGGGGATCTTACCTCAAAGTCCACTCAAGGGTCAGGGTGAGCTTCACGAACTGGACACAGGTTCGACCACCGCTCCTGAACTACACACAGCGATCAAAACGTCATACAAAATCCAGCACGACGAATCCGAGACGTTCTGGAAGGCTTGGCTGGTGTTGCACAGGGCTTTGCATGGGACACACACGCACGCTTTGCACAGGTCAAATTAATCTGAAACTGTCTCGGCTCAGATTCCAGGCTACTGAAGGATACAAATGGCAGTGTTTTCACTGCACTTGCAAAGTTTTCTGCTTCATCAATGATCTAATCTATAGTGATCTAAATACAAAGAAAACAAAGACGCTTAATAATGTCCATCTCGTCCTCAGCTCGGTCAGATTAGTGTATCTTCCAATTGTACTGTGAGCAATGTTTGATTCAAAAATCGTTCGAGGGGCTGAGGACGTGCTGGGGACAGTGCTAACGTGCCTGCTGTCAAGCATAAGGACCTGAATTCAGTCCCCAGCACCACTATAAAAAGCCAGATGTGGTGGCAGTGAGTCTGTAACCCCAGTACTGGAGTTGAGGGGAGAAGGACTGAGACGGGTGATCCCTGGAGCTTGCCCATCAGTGAGCTTCAGGTTCAGTAAGGGGCATCCATTTTCAAAAATTAACCAGAGTTTAGATCCCCAGAACCATGGAAAAGCCACCCCCACATTCAAGAAGCAGAGACAGGGATTCCCCAAGGACAAGATACTAACTGATGGGTGACTCTGGACTTATTCAGGAGACTCAGACTTAAAGATATGCCCTACATATAAAAACTTCAGTCCTTTACACATGCACATACGTAGCCTCATGCGCATGAGAACATGCATATACATAGGTGCTCCATCCAACACACACACTCAAAGAAATAATAGGTGGAGAGCAATAGAGGAGAGTACCTGATGTTGACCTCTGACCTTCACACACTTGCACATACACATGTATATACCCAACTGTTCACACACGCACACAAAAATTTTAAAAATAAAAAATGATCTGAATTGTCAATTAGAGTTTCATTAAAACATCATTCAATAAATTTTAGATTAGGACAGAATTTCCAACAGTGTCTAAAATGGTCTTAAACACATTCCTACCACTTTGTGCTGTGTATTTATATGAAGCGGTGTAGTGAGTGCTGACAATTATAAATCAAAATATCAACGTGGAAAACTATTGAAGATGTGCCTTATTCTGTGGTATCGTCTACTCAGCCGAGATTTTATTCTTGATGTAAAAATAAGAAAACTTGTCCCTTTCATTAGTATGCAAACTTCCTTTCATCTTTAATAAGTAGCAAAATTGCAGATATACCAAAGAATTGTTTTAAAATAAACTTCCTTATGATTTGCTTGATTTGTATACATCACTCCCCAGGGTTGCACAAACATTTCTCAGGTCGTGAGAGGAAAAAATTTAAGAAGTTTTGGTTACATGATGTTCTCTGTCAGAGGACTGCAGGGGCTTAAGAATATACGTGGGACTGGAGAGATGGCTCAGGGGTTAAAGTCTTTGCCTCATAAGCAAGAAGACCTGAGTTCTGATCGCAAACCCCACAGAAAAATGATGGCAGTCTGCACTTTGGGTCCTGGAAAGCAGAACCCAGGAAACCTCAAAGCAAAGCAATAAGGTGGAAGAGTAATTCAGGATGATTCCTGGTGTCACTCTTGGGCCTCCACAGGCACACATTCAAGTGCCTTCTAGTGTACACACACACACACACACACACACCATAGTAGCTAAGAAAGTGCAGACTTCCTTCAAATGTACAGTTTCCCACAGGAAAGAAAAACCAGCAGTTAGAAGTTTACTGACCATTTACAAAACCTTGCTAAGGCAGAGGAAGAAACAGCCATGAGGCAGGCAGCACGTGCAAAGTCCCTGCACCCAGGCTGTGGGTGAATCAGAACCTCAAGCTTCTCTCTGAGAAGCCCCTGAAAACTATGATTTGGTTCTCCCTGGATGAGAGTGCTCCCAAGACAGCATCCTCTCAAGTCCTGAATCTGCTTTTCTTTGCCTGGTCCTCAGCAGAACTGGTCATCAGGAGTGGAGTTCAGAATATCACAGCTGCAAGCCCGGGCTGCTCCCCGTTGGAAGCAGAGGAGGCAAGCTGGCAATGTGGGCTGCAGTCCGCCCGCATGGCTGCTGATAAAATCACCATCAAACAGCTTAAGGGAACAAGGGGCTTATTCTCTTCCAATTGTCCGGTTATAGTTCTTAGTCCGGCTTGGCAGGAGAGCTCACACCAACACCAGGGCTGGGGGAACCGGCCATGCCATATCCATGTAACAGCTGAGCAGGGATGATCCTTCCTTGCCAGACCAGCATGTCTGACCAAGTGCACACAAGGGTGCCTCCTTCTTTAGACAGTTCCCTTCATTTTATTTACCTGCCTGGGGAACCAGTCCCACCCACCAAGGGCTGGGCCTTCCCTATCCACTAGACAATTTCCTGCAGGTTTGCTCTGGGCTTAACTACCAATTCTCTACAAATATGCCCAGAGCTCAAACCTTAAACCATCAAGTTGACACCTGTGTCTAACTATGACAACCACAGACCGGGCAGCCTACAAACAATAAGAGTATTCTCTCACACTTCTGGAGGCGGGAAGGTAACTAAGGTCAAGGAACCAACAGATTTGGTGTCTGAAGAGGGTTGGTTCTGGTTTTACCCTCACTTTAGAACAGGGAGAGGAAGTCTCTGAAGCCTCTTTCATAAGAACACTACACTAATCCAATTCAGAATCATCCCCCCCCTCCCACACCGGCCACACCTCTAGTGCTATCACACTTGAGAGTAGTAGGTTTTCAAATTACGACCACATTCAGTTCCCTGGAGAGCATGGAGCAGGGGCCATAGGCGGACCACCCAAGCATCGGCCACTGAGCAAATCCCACTGTGGCTCCCTCTGGCTCCCCATCCACAGTACCATCCATGTCCTTCTGTTTTGAATGTCTTGGAGACAGACCTGGTCAGAACACTGTGCATCCCTGTTCAGGCAGACAGGAAGGGGCAGCAGCCAAGCCAGGGCAGCCCGCAGAGACGGGGGCTTTCTGCCTCATCTCCCACGTGCCTGCCGTCTAGGAGAGAAGCCAGCAGCTGCCCCCGCACTGTGGGCCTCCTAGGAACGCAAGGCGTCCTTTCTGGTGTGATTGTGTAGCCTGTTCTGGCTGGGTACTGGTGCCAGGCACAGGGCAGATGGGAGTGCGTCTTCTTTCTTCTCCTGCCTCAAAGTCACAAGCTGACGTGGAAACTAAGATACACCTCTGTGTGAAGACACAGCCAATCACCAACCTAGACTCCAGGACTGTCCAGGAGGGTCCTTTGGATACTCCACACTATAATGCTCCCCTCCCCACATCTGTGGCCGAATCTTTCCAGCAGCTCCCTGGCAGCTCCACCCTGTCTATGGCTCTAAATATGACCATCCCCTAAGAAGCACATCCCAGGGTCCCGGGAACAAACCCAGCATGTTTGCTTGACCCAGGATAATAGGGAAGGAGAAGGGGGTGGGGTGCGATCATTCATCAGAGAGTGGTGACTTCATCCAATCATTCATTGCACAAATATTTATCGAGTGCCAGCTCCAAGCTTGGCCCTGTGCCAGGAGCCACATTATACGCTCATGTTGTATCTGGAGTGTTAGCCAACAAGCCATGAGCAGAACATTGAAGACACTGTCTGCTTGTGTATGAGGACAGCCAGAAGAAACTGTCTCTCACCCCAAAACTGTTCCTAGTTTTTTTTTAAACTATTTATTTATTTATTTATTATTTATTTATTCAATTGTGTGTGTATGCATGTGTGCGTGTGTGTGTGTGTGTGTGTGTGTGTGTGTGTGTGTGTAGAACCACGGACGAATTCGAGAACCACCATGGACGCCTCCACCTCCTCCTTGTTTACTCTGCCCCAGGATTCACAGGCTCCGCCCTACCAGGACCAGAAACGCAGGCCGCCACCGTTTCCGCCCGGCGTCTATACGTGGGGTCTAGGATCCGAACTCAGGACCTTCTGCCTGCAAGGCAGAGGCTTAACCCCTGAGCCACCTCTCTAGCCCCCTATTTATTCATTTATTTATTTATTTATTTATTTTGTATGTGTGTGTGTGAAGGCACTGTGTCCTGTGGAGGGCCAAGGGTGACTTCGGGAATCATCCTGGATTGCTTTTACCTCCTTCTTGCTTCGCTCTGGTTTTTCCCAGGCTCCGTCCACCAGGGCTGGAAGTGCAGGCTGCTGTCATTTCCCACTTAGCACTTTTATATGGGACCTGGGATGGCTCAGAGGTTAAAGCAAAAGGAGTTCAGATCCCCAGATCCCATGTAAAAATGCCAGGCAGATATGGCAGTGGGTGGCCTGCAATTCTGGTCCTATAAAGTGGAGCCTAGGAAAGCCCAGAGCAAAACAATGAGGGGAACAATCCAGGAAGATTCCTAATATCATGTTTGGCCTCCACAGGAACACACGTGCACACACACACACACACACACACACACACACACACACGAGAGAGAGAGAGAGAGAGAGAGAGAGAGAGAGAGAGAGAGAGGCAAAAGAGGTCTTCATTGTGCCACAAGGAAAGAGCTTCAATCATGTCTGCAAGGAAGAAAGAGACTGAGCATCCAAGAGCCCGTTCCACACTGAAGTCCAGACTCCTCTGGAAAGGACCGAGTGGTGGTCACAGCTGGCAGCTGACCTAGTGCTTGATGTCAGACACGACCGGGCCAAACCAAACCTCACCCTTAGCTGCCGCCATTGTGGACTTGCGACTTTCCTAATCATGAGCACAGACACGCTCCTCAGGGTCACTATCAGGGCAGAGAATAAGGAGGTGCCTGGCGTGATGTTTGGCGCTGCTCAGGGGAAGGATGCTGCTTGCACGGACCAGCATTGCTTGAGCATCTCTTACGCGCTAATCACACTGCCAAGCACTCCACATGTGTCCTGTGTAGTCCCCATGACAACCCAGGGCACGGGCCCTATTACCATTCTTGTTTTATAGAGCAGAAAACTGAGATTTAGCTGGCTTGTTCCAGGTCTACCCAACCTCAAACTAAAGGCTTCATTTTCTTCTGTTTGTTTGATTTTGTTTGTTTTTCTTTTTTGAGCTGGTGGCTCCACGTGGTGCTGCCCAGGCTGGTTTTGAACTCCCAACTTCAAATGAACCTTCTGTCTCAGTCTGCTGAGCAGCCAGCCAGACCTCTGGGTGTGACCACACTTAGCTGAAACTAAGTCTTTGAATTGAGTAAATAATCACATGTTGGCCTTATGGCTAAGGTCAGATGGGAATAAATGCTACACAAAGGTGGGAAATGGAAAAGCATGTAAGGCCACTCACTTGGCTAGCTTTGCAGCTTTTCTGTGATAAGTTTAAAGTGATTTCCAGGACTAGAGAGATGGTTCATAGGTTAAGCCTTTGCCTTGAAAGCAAAAGGACCTGAGTTCAGATCTCCGGATCCCACGTAAAGATGCTGGGTGGAAATGGTGGCAGCCCGCGAATCCAGCCCTGGAAGGCAGAGTCTAGGAAATTCCAGAGCCAAGCAATAAAGTGGTAAAGCAATCCTGGATGATTCCTGAATTCACTCCAATGACACACACACACTTATGTGCCCCCTGGCACACACAGAAAGAAAAAAAAAAGAAATTGAGAGGAGGGAGGGAGGGGAAAAGGTTGGAAGGGAAGGTGGGAGGTTGAAAGGAAGAAAGGAAAGAAGGAACTCTATAAAAAGAGGTACGTGAGTGTTACAGTTCACCTGCATGGTTGCTAATAAATGACCATCAAATAGCTTAAGGGAACAAGGGACTTATTTTCTTACTGACAGTCTGGTTACAGTAGTCCAGCTTGACGGGAGAGCACGCACCAACACCAGGGCCGAGGGAACTGGTCACCATCACCGCATAACGGCTGAGAGAGGGACGATCCTTACTTGCCAGACCAGCATGTCTGGCCAAGTGTACAGAAGGATGCCAACTTCCTTAACCAGCTCTCAGTATTTTATGCACCTGTTCAGGGCCTAGTCCCACACACCATGAACTGGCCTTTCCCATCAGCTAGACAATCTCTTGCAGGTTTGCTCTGAGCTTAACTCAACCATTAATTCCTCACAAATGTGCCCAGAGCTCAAACCCCCAACTGTTAATTAAGTTGACACCTGTGCCTAACTATGAGAGTGAGCATACGGACTCAGGATCAGTTAGTTCCCATATCACAGGCATGCTCATGAACAAATGACTGTCTCTAAGATTCTGAAGATCCCTTGAATTGTGTGTGTATATATATAATTTAAAATCAGTTTCTCAATTCTGATGCCCCCTCAGAAGTCAGCTGGAACTCTGAAAGAAACCACAGTGAGTTTGTAGGTCAAGTTGGGGAATTCGCCATCTTACTGATATTGAATTCTTTGATTCACCAACATAGATTTTCAATTTACTTATATCCTACTTGGCTTCTTTCAATGACATTTAGCAGTTTTCAGGGTAGAAGTCCTACACTTCGTGTGTCAGATTCATTTGTATTTTTATTTCATTCTTTCTCATGCTCTGTTTCGTTTTTAGATTTATCCGCTGCATATTTCTGATGGATTTCATGCACTGATCTTTCATCCTGAATGCTTTCTGAATTCATTCTTTTTCCTAGTAGTTCTCAGTGAATCTCCGAATGTCCCCTGTGCACAACGACATAACATGCAAGCAGAGACACGTTGGCTTCTCCGTTCTCATTCAGCAGTTTTCACTTCTCTTCCTTATCTGTTCATTCTGACTAAAAGCCCCAGTGCAATGTCGGACTGATGTGCTTGCAATTGGAGTTTCGGATCAGATGCCTTGACTCTGGGAATCCCAAAAGACTGGGCTCAGCCACCCGTGCTCGTGTGTTAATTAAAGAGACGAGCCACAGTAAAAAGCAGAGAGTGAATTTAATCTATGCTTATGGAAAAGAAGAATAGACAAGGGGGCCACTGACCCTGAGTTTGTCTTGAGTGACTGACGTAAGTCTTAGATTTAAGCAGAGAAAGAATTGGGGTGCAGAGGTGTGCAGAACAAAGCAGTCTTGGTGCAGTTGGGGTGACCACTGGGTGCTGGGATGCTGTCAGCTGTTTCCACGGAGTTGTCACTTCTGTCTTCAGTGGAATCTAGGCTTGTGGAGATTTTAATTCTACTCCGGGACATGTCTGGCCGTAGGGCCAACGTCACCTGCAGGTGTCCTGCAACAATCTGGGGCTCCTGGGATCCAGGGGAACTGACTACACCCAGCAGATGGACAGGCTGTGCCACACAGTCGCCACTGCAGCCTGAGAGGCTCCCCCAATTTTTTAGAGACCTCCAGTTAGGCCAACCTGGGAATGGGGGGGATGATGCAGAAAACTATTTCGGGCCCAGCCAATCTGAAGCACGGTTGGCAGAAACTGGAATATAGGCCTAAGCATGAGAGCCAGGAGTAAGGGGTGCTCAGAGAGGAAGACAAATGTGGGTGTGTGCTTCCCAAGGGAGAGGAAGGGAAAGAAAGACATATGCAAGGGTAGGGACAGAGAGATCCTCAAGGGAGAGATGCAATTCATTGTCTTAGCATCTGCCCGAAGACACATCTCAGGCTCTAAAGTTTGCTAGGAAACCTTCCTCCCTCCCCAAGATACAGCCAGGAGCCCCTAGAGCCAAGGAGAGTTAGTACATGAGACTCTCAGAAAAGAGACTTACACCTCAATCCACCTGTCAATTGCTTATCACTGGGACTGGATGGAGAGAAACCTGGGAGATCAGCCAAACACATCTGAGTGTGACTGAGAAGTGGGATTCCAGGACCACGAAATAACTGGAATCCTTCCACTAGCCCCGCCCCCTCCTCTCGGCTCCCTGGCCACCATGAGGTGAGCAGCCTACAAGCAGCAGAGGATCCAGCTGATCTTGGAGTAAAAAGCTCTGAAACCACGAACCAAAATAAAATGTGTTTTCGATGGTTTCCTATCCCAGCGATGAAAAGTTTGACCAACGCGGGTCTCAAACATCTTTGCTTTCCTCCTTCCACCAATAGTAGCCGGGTGAAAGTACTTGGGTAGGGGACGCACGGCCACCCCAAGCCTGTGGCTGAGTACTGAGACTTTGAATTCACAGCTCATTGGTAAAACTGACTCCCTGACCAAGTCTTTAGCTTTATAATCACCAATTCGACTACTCAGTGTTCCAAGTACTGGAAATTGACATGATGCCTGTTTCCTGAAGTTGTCTTTGAGAAATGGAAGTAAAGTAACAAGTTAGTGAAACGCTAACTTTTCACGAGGAAAATTAAAAAACAAAACAAGAAACCTTTTCTTTCTGAAGTCACAAATCTGGCCTTTCTTGGGAACATTTTACTTTTATTGCTTCTTTCCCTGTTCACAGACCGAATTTTCCTGCTTTATTTGTGCCATAATTTTTTGGGTGAAATGGAACAATTTAAGTGATTTTAAAGTCATGACTCTGGACTGGAGAGATGGCTCAGGGGTTAAGACTCTGCCCCTCAACCTGAGGTTTTTAACCTGAGTTAAAAACCGAGGTCCCACGTAAAAACAAACGCCAGGCAGAAATGCTGGCCGCCTACATTCCAACCCTAGTGGGTGGAGCCTGGGAAATCCCAGAGAGAAGCAAAAAGGAGAGAGAAGCAATCCAGGAGGAGTTCTGAATTCACCCTTAGACCGCCAAAGGGACTCTCTCTCTCTCTCTCTCTCTCTCTCTCTCTCTCTCTCACACTCACACACACACACACACACCATACAAAATAAATATTAAAAAAATACAATCATAACCCTAAAACCTCCCTGAAAGTGCTGTAGTTGCTACTTATTGCAGTCCCTGTTTAGTTAGTAATTTAATTGTTTGTAATATGTGGTCACTAAATTCTCTAATTATCTAGTGATCTGCTGATGATTAAGCAGAGATTTCTTTAAATTCTTGGAAACAGTAAATCCTCAGTCTTTGTCAGAGTACGAGGGTGACTGTGTGTGTGTGTGTGTGTGTGTGTGTGTGTGTGTGTGTGTTGTGGTTACTTTTTTTTTTTTTTGCTGGGAGACAATATACTTAGACTGAAGCAACTTAAGGGAGAAAATATGATTGGCTTATGACTCCAGAGGGGGATATGGGCCATTATAGCAAGAGTCATATAGAGAGATGTGGCTGGACGCAGAAGCTGTCCCTGAAGCCATCCATCAGTAGGGAAAAAGAGAAAGTAAGAGTAACAAAGGAGAGCTGGAGAAATGGTTCAAAGGTTAAACCTCTGCTTTGCAAGCAGAAGGTCCTGAGTTCAGATCCCACATCCCACATCCCATGTGGAAATGCCAGGCAGAAATGGTGGCGGCCTATACTTCTGGTCCTTCAAGACAGAGCCTGGGAAATTCCAAGGCAAAGCAAAAAGGAGGTGGCACAATCCAGGATGATTCCTGAAGTCATCCTTGGTCCACCGCAGGGACACACAGTGCCCTCTGACACACATACAAACTCAAATAAAAAGTTTTTTTTTAAAGTTCCTAATAAGTAATAATAAAATAACTAAATGAGAGAAAGCAAGGGCAGACTACTAACTCTCAAGGTTCACCCCCATGAACTCCCTTCCACTATCAAGCGAGTCATATGTCTGTTGGGTGCAACTTAAATACACATCTGGCAGTTGGCAACTCTGCCTTTGCCTTCACTTCCTGCTTGTGGACTTTGACACACGTGCCCAAAGCTGGGGGCATGCACGTGAACTGTAAGAGACTTAGATGATGCTGGAGGTTCTCTGTCCTGTGGTTGCCTCGCTCTACCTTTCTCCCCTTCAAAGTTCTTGCTCGCTCTCTTATTACCTCAGGCCCTTAAAACACCTGCCTGGAAATGTTTTCCACAAGTATCACTTGAAAGGGTTTTAGCCCAAGGAAAGCACTAAATTCGGTCGAATAAAGAGGTGCCTTCCCTGTGATTTCTAGGAACTTACCAGCAGGTCCAATATAGATTGAGAGACTCTAACCCAAGAAACAGAAATCTGAAATGATAGCTCACCGTGAGAACCAAGTACATTCGAACCGTTGTGAAGACAGTCTTCAGATGTGCATAAGGCACGTAAGAAACATGAAGGAACTTTGTGCTTTGATTGGCCTTGTCCCCAAAGTAGCTCATTACATATATGCGACTATTTCAATAGCTGGGGGGAAAAAAAAAGTCCCGAATCTGAGACACTTTTGATCCCAAGCATCCTGCTGAGGACTAATCAACGTGTAATGAAAGGTGCTGCTGACGGCTACTGCTGACGTTGGGAGCAGTCACGTGCTGTGCACGTGCTTACAGAGGTTACAGAGGTCCTTGGGTTGTTAGGAGACCAGGTAATTTCCAAAGGTTTTGCCAAATGTTGAAAGCTTTTTCACCATTTATTTATTTTGCGTGTGTGTGTGCGTGCGTGTGTGTGTCCCTATAGAGGACCAAGAGGGACTTCAGGAATCGCCCTGGATTACTTCTACCTCCTTCTTGCTTCACTCTGGGATTTCCCAGGCTCCGCCCACCAGGGCCGGACGAACAGGCCACGGTTTTTTTTGTTTCTGTCTTGTGTTTTTACATGGGACTTGGGATCCAAACTCAGGACCTTCTGCTTGCGAGACAGAGTCTGAACCCCTGAGCCATCTCTCCAGCCCCCACCCCACACCTTTTAATTTTTTAAAAATGAAGTTCAGGTAGGCTTTTGGATACTTTCATCCTGCCGATGTGAGTTCTTGGGCATTAGGAGCAAACAAGAAGCAGCCTGACATTAGTCAGCTCCATGACATTACTTTGGCACCACCTGCTGGACCGTCCTTGAATTTTTTTTCTGTACTTAAACTTTATTATTAAGAAACATCTTTATTTAAATGATAGCATAAAAATCTGTTTAAGTATACAAACATAAATGCTCACACACATACACACATATCAGAACTCTTTTATCCTAAATAAAAATTACTGTATATTTAAGTTTTCTTAAATGTACATAAACTTACAGTTATTCTCCAAATCACGTGGAGAAAATAGTCAAAATTACTTACAGTCCCACCAGCCTATGTTACTAGAAATTTGGCTGTCTACCCGCCATCAGTTAAGGGGAATTTGTAGGTACGTTCCTTTTAAGATGAGTAAGTCAGCCTGAAGATGTGTTTAGACATCCCGTGATTTGCCTTGGCTGATAGCCTAGAAGCTTCCATGGACCCCCAGGGTGCCTGGTGAAGCCCCTCAGATTCATGATTAACCCTCTGAGCAGCGAGTGCAAATGTTAAGCTGAACTCCACTCTCCCCACAGCTAGAGCACTCTTTCAGGGCTGCCAGTGTTA
>JALPQD010000090.1:501097-576097 GCA_023101885.1 Typhlomys cinereus | reverse complement strand
ATGAACTGCGTCACCCTGCTTCATTTAAAGACGGACTGAACAAAACCCTGAAGTGTATTAAAACAGGCAGCTGGTGGGATGTCAGCTCCTGACACTATTTCAGAATAAATCGAAGAGTTGGCTAAAAATCCAAGGAGGGGCATGATGTGTGTGTGTGTGTGTGTGTGTGTGTGTGTGTGTGTGTGTGTGTCCCTGTGGAGGACCAAGGGTAACTTCCGGAATCATCCTGGGTTGCTTCTACCTCCTTTTTGCTTCATGCTGGGATTTCCCAGGCTCCACCCACTAGGGCAGGAAGTACAGACTGCCACCATTTACGCCTGGCGTTTTTATGTGGGACCTGGGATCTGAACTCAGGACCTTCTGCTTACAAGGCAGAGTCTTAATCCCTGAGCCATCTCGTCAGTCCTGTGTGTGATCATTTTTATCTGCTGGATCTCCTCCTCAAAACTTATCTTATCTCTGCTTATAAAGTCTTAGCATCCTCCTTCCTAAAGTGCAGATGCTTGAGTCTGGCCCGTGGGAGAACATAGCTGCTCTGCAGTTCATTGGGAGACAAACACTGTAACAGGCAAAGACCTACTGACCCCAGGCAAAGGAGGTAAGACGTTGGATCAACACTAAAGAACAGAAATCACATTCCTTTTCCTATCTGTGCCTTTCCTGGTTGACATAGGTTATGTGACTTTGCGTTTGAAGATTCATTTTTAGAGCCATGCGTGCAATATATGGAAGGAGGTAGACTTGGTTCAGTTAGCTTGAAAAACAACCCTGTTTTGAATACTCAGGCCTAAGGCAAGTTTAGCAACGAGAGACCCACGTATCCAGCAGGAAGGCCTACCTGAGTTCAAGTGAGAAGGATACCTGAGTTCAAGGATACCTGAGTTCAAGTGAGAAGACAAATGCTTTCAGACTCCTGTGGAAGTGCTTCCAGGTTCCCCAGCTTCATGGGCTCTTGTCCACGCGTAGAATATAGGGGATGTCATAGTTAGGCACAGGTGTCAACTTGACAATTGAGGGTTTGAGCTCTGGGCACATTTGTAGAGAATTAGTGGTTGAGTTAAGCCCAGAGCAAACCTGCAGGAGATTGTCTAGTTGATAACGAAGGCTCAGCCCGTGGTTGGTGGGACTAGGCCTTGGAATAAAATACAGACAGCTGGTTGAGATAGTTGGCATCCTTGTGTACACTTAGCCAGACATGCTGGCAAGTAAGGATCACCCCTCTCTCAGCCACTGCATAGAGATGGTGTGGCCAGTTCCCTCGGCTCTGATGCTGACGTGAGCTCTCCTGACAAGCTGAACTACGAACTGTAACTGGACTGTTGTAAGAAAATAAACCCCTTGTTCCCTTAAGCCATTTGATGGTCATTTATCAGCAACCATGCAGGCTGACCGCAACAGGAGAGTTTCTTGTGGGGCGTCTTAAAGGAACCCTCTTGCTGTGATACCCTAGGGACTGATGGAGACAGGTGAGCGTCTCCTGGGAAGATCCGGCCAATGGAGACCCTGCTGAGGTCCCCAGCAGTCAGAGCACTGGTGGCCAAACCTCTCACCAGGGGCATAGGGGCGGCCATGGGAGAACCCTCCTTGCCCCTTGGATGTAGCAGAGAGCCCCTGATACCCTGTTGCCTGTGGAGATGGCCCTCCGCAGTACCCCTTGGGCCAGGCATGGCAGTCAGTCACCTTGTGCTACAAGGACCCCCTTTCTTTCCCCGGGCAGTCCATCCCAGAGGGTACTGTGTGTGTTCCTCCCTCTACTGAGCTCAGAATGCAGAAGAACAAGTCCGAAATCTCTTATCACACTGAAGATTTTTTTTTAAAGGCTCTTCACGCTCAAAATTGGGAACTTGATCACGGTGGGCTGACGAAGCATTTCTTGGGAAAAAAAAAACTGGGGGAGACAGTCGAGGAGACAGTCATTCTTTTCCCCCCTGAAAGTTCCCATCTATTGTTGAGTAAACATCGTAAATCTGTGGCAGGGAGACAGGCTGCCTGTTCTCAGATTACCTCCTGCTACAATTTTAGTTTCGAGTTTTCGTGCCCTAAAACATGAATAATGCCGTACGGCAGCACTGGTTTGATTAATGAGTCAACTTCGCCAACTTCAAGGTCAAAGGGCAGCTCCCCACCCCCTTTCCTTTTCTTCCCCGTGGCGCAGGAACCATTTGAGCGAAATTCCCCCCATTAAATGTACAAGGCAGTGGAGTGCAATAAAAAAGGGTAGGATGGGGCAGATAAACGCCGGGTGTCTCTAGGTAGAGCCTGTGGGCTGACAGAGAACAGGTCTGCTCTGGTTTGCCCTGAGGAATCCAAAATGTGCCATTGCTAATTCCTGCAGAAGTCAATGCACACCTTGCCTTTTGCCCAGGGTCATCTGTGGTCATCCTCAAATACGACTGGGGGTGCCTGGGATAACCCTGCCTAGGAGCGAGCTGCTGGCTGAGGAGTGAAAACCGGGCGCTCTCACCAGCTGCGCCACAGTGTTCTGAGGACTGGCTGAGAGGTCTCGGGAATGGCTGAGCGCTCCACCGACATGATGCTATTTCTGTCCACAGCAGCTCTTGTGCGGCCGATAACATTATCTCCACAATTCCCATGCGATCAAGCTGGGGCATGTGGGACGACATAACTTGCCCACTGATCCAGTTGGAACCAGAGTCCTGCTCTGCCTTCAAGTTCAGGATTCCTGAAGTATTTCTAAGCAATAGACCAGTTCCGCGTATGCTTCTAATGCCTACTTCTGATTCACATGCATGCACCCACACACAAGTGCGTGCATATACACACACACGTACACTTATATATATGCTCATACTTAGATGAACATATGCCTACATACAATGCAATGTCAAAATTTACCTGAAAATAATTCTGTTAAGTCTCATTAGCATGAGAGATTCGGATTCAAAATCTCTACAGTTTGGACCAATCCAGTTTCTGCTAAGGATTCTAACATTCCAAGTTGATGCAACTAGTCCACCACATGGATTCAAGTGTAGACAAGGGTGTGCGTGGCCTCCACGTATGTACTGCAGCATATCACCTTCTCTAATGTCCTGCTCCTTCTCAACTAAATCAAATATTAAAAAATCAAAATAAAACAAACAGGCAAAACCTCACATTTGGCCCACTGGCCATAGTTTAAGTCCTCGGCGTTTCCAAACCAAGCCATCGTTGAAAGTGTTACCAGTGCCAGGAGCTTTATACACGGGGTCTGTCCGACCTACCTGAAGCAAGACTCGGGGTTAGGATCCTTGCAGTCAAGCAGTGGGAACGCGGCCACCGAACGTGCCTCTTGCTCTCAGGCCAGCCAGGCCTAACGGTCTCAACACGTGTCCCTCAGGAAGAAAGCGATAAGTATTTTTTTCTAGAAAAGAATTCTCTAGCCTAAGAGGTTTAATAAACCAGAGACTAGGTGACCGAATTATTTCCACTGTGCAGGACTTCCCAGAGCTTTGTGTTTGCTGGTGAACATGATGAATCTAGGGATGTCGTTCAAATCTCCTGTGCTTGCTCGGCAGGGGAGACCTGAGCAGGTCTGCACGATGTTCTTTGGGAAGATGTTATGATTCCCAGTCCTCCGTAGTTATCACATGCTGTCTTCCTTGTCTCCATCTTCTTCCCTTGTTCCCACCTGAGCTGCTACCAGCATCCTTAGATAGAGCCACACATTGGTGGGCCCACCGATGACTTTGGTGGTATCATCAGGGGGAAAATTCTGGGAGCAGTTTGGAGACTGGAAAGGACCTTCTAAGGTCAGAGGCTACATGACTTGCAGGCTGAGCTTCTATAAGCATAAGCTTTAGTCCCCAGCACTGAGCCTCCCCTCCAAATCAAAGCCAGAAATGGTGAAGCCTAGACCATCCTGCCTAGGCTGCACAGATGCTCACTGAGGGCCCAGAGGCCGGTGGGGAGGGGCCTCTGAAACGGGGAGCAAACATGGGTTGCTCAGTCCTTCATCACAATGCTGCGGTATTGTGTAACGGGACTGGGCATTATTTCTCCAACTGAAGGTTCCTTACTAAAAAGACAGAGAGTGGGCTGGAGAGATGGCCCTGGGGTTAAGTCTGCCTTGCAAACAGAGAGTCCTGAGTTGGGATCTCACATCAGGCAGAAATGTCAGCGGCCTGCACTTCAGGCCCTGGTGTTCAGAGCCTGGGAAAAGGAGGTAGATGCAATCCAGGATGATTTGCGAAGTCATCCATGGGCCTTCACAGGGACATACGGTGCCCTCTCTCTCTCTCTCTCTCTCTACACACACACACACACACACACACACACACACACGCACACACTCACTCACACACACTAAATGAATGAATAAATAAAGCTTAGAAGTTCAACAACAACAAAAAAGACAGAGAGAATCAAGAAAAATGAAGACTTTAAGCCCCGCCTCCAATCTGTTTCCATCTCAACAAGATGGACAAAAATGGTAGAAATGTCAGATATGCTGAATCTCAGTGATCACCAATATTACTGTGTGTGATGTGGTGTGTGTGGCGTATGTGCATATGGGGCAGTGTGTGTGTGGTATGTGTATGTGTGTTTGGTATGGTGTGTAGTGTGTGTGTGTGTGTGTGAGATGTATGTGTGTAGTATATGTGTGTGTCTGTCGTGTGTGTGCATACCTCCTAACACTGATTACTGGGGAATCTCCTAAACAGAATCAAGACAATAATAGCAAACAATAATAACCAAAAATGGAACCAAAACCACACCGCAAGCCTCCAGCGTGTCCCCTCCCCAGCAGGAGGCGCCCTGTGAGTCGGGCCCTGTCAGCAGGCCACATCTGCCCATGGGACATTTGCTTTCTTTCTCTGTGTCGCTGAGGAGCTCTCCTGGCTTTGCCATCTGAGGGGCACTACTTCAGAACTCACACTGCTTCTTTGTGGGGTGGGCATATTTCCAACCTGCATGGTGAGCCCCTCTCTGTGGTCCCCACCATCGAAGTGAGGAGGACCCACTCTATCCCATCTGAGGCTGCTTCCTGTGTAGGTCAGACTCCTGCCCCCCCAGCCCAGCTTCACGAAGCACAGGCCTTTCGAGGGAGACCTTGTGTGCAGGGTGGCCCTCGCCTACAAGGAATCCGTGCAAAGCAGACCGCAGCCTCGCTCCCGCCAGATGACCCTGGCGTTTTCTGCCCACCCAGCAGAGTGCCCTGCTTCCAGCTGAGATGTCCTAGCTTGTCCCGTGCTTTATCTGCATGGCCTGAGAGCCGTTCCAACCCTGACAGCCAAGGTGCCCACACACGCCTGGCCACAGTGAACGGAACAAGTAAGAGGCAGACAGTTCACAGCACAGCCCTAACTCTGCCCCCCAATGCAACTCATCCAACCTCTCTGAGCCTTGGAGTAAACAGGAGACAAGACTGGCCCTTGTGCCCCAGGTTTGCTGTAGGAGAGAATCGGGCACAGGTCTGGCACTCAGAAAAAGGCTGCTAGGAAAGGCTGCTACCCTCTGTCCATCTCAGTGGCAGGTCGCAGGGGGAGCTGGCAAGCCACTGAAAAGGGACTTTGACTCATGTGGTAACGGAATGTGTCGTTCAGGAAGTGCTTGGCCATCCTCTCATTTAAGGCCACTTACTCAGGATCCCGGTCTTTGCCCAGCTCCCCCTCGTGATTCCCCCTCAAACCTATCAGCGTGGCCGGGAGCTCCGCATGTGCTCGGCCCTGGAGGCTGGTGTGAAATCAGCTCCCGGCCGGACCGACCTCGTGCTTCCTGGTTCAAATGCTGCTCCGTGGTTAAGGCTGGTGCTTAGTCACAAACAGCTCTAGGAGAAAGTACTAGACTTCGAACTAGTTAAAGATGGGAGAAACTGAGAGAGCGAACTTAAGCAAAACCACAGCCCGTGGAGGGTGAACCTTGGTGCCTGTTGGAACTTGACAGGGGAACCCTTCCCGCGGGCCCGTTGGTATCTGGGATCTGGCACGTACTAGGATTGGTGAATCTGCTGCTTGACCAAGCAGGAGGTGGTCCTAGCACTGAGGAAGTGGAAGTTCCCAATGGGATATCCCCGTGTCTCCTGTACCCACTGTCCTGGGACAGGCATTGTACCTACTTGGACCCTCAGGTAGCCAGAGACTCTGGACATTTAAAGGCTGGAGCCAGCAGGAGCAGGCGCGGCACAGAGGGCTAGAGGTGGGGCGTCTCTTTTAAGTGGCTGTAACTGTCCACGTCCACCTCCTCGGAGAGGAAGGGATGAGATGAAGTGTGCAAGCAAGTGAATGTCCCAACCTACGGGGCTCAAGGGTCCTGAGGAGAGGCTCCCCCGCCTTTGCCTGCCTTTTGGGGGGCTGGGGACAGAGACGCTGTGAGCTGAGTTGTGTCTGTGCCGGGAAGTCCTGTCTCAGTTCCTCATTTGAGGCACACCCTAATTCCCAAGGCAGTTACAGGCCTGGAGTTGCTCAACTGGCTGAGCCAAAGCCTGGGCCACCCTGACCCAAGGTCCCCAGAGCCGGAGCCTCAGTGGCCAGAGCCTGGCCCGTCTGGCCTCTACAGAGGTCAGGGATACGTGCCCCACATGCGGAGGGGGAAGCTGCAGTTCTGATGGCCCAGAAACAGCTGTTCCCCATTTGTCATTGTCAAGTCCGATGCCTTTGGGGACCAAGCCTGAAGGACAGTTTTGACTGTCGTAACCGTAAAAGCAAGAGAAAGCAAACAATGGCAGGGCCTCCCTTTCCCCCCCCTCCCCCGGGACTTTCTTCTTCTTGGTCTGAAACAGCCATTTCAGGAAACAGGAGCTGTTACCAAATGTACTTCCACTCTCAGCAAGGAATCTGGGAGTATCTCCCCTCTACCTATTCCGGCCTTGATGGCTGGGGATGGAGGCGACATTTCACATCCACCTGCGAATGATGGTCCTTGTGCTGTGTGATTTATTTACTCATCATCGTGCGCGACGGGGATGTGCCACCGAGGTCAGAGGACAACTTTTTGAGTTGGTTCTCTCCGTCCACCTTCACATGGGGCTCTGAGGATTGAACTCAGATCCTCGGACTTGTGCGGCAGGCGCCTTTGCCTGCTGAGTCATCTCCGCAGCCATGTTCTGTGAATCAAATGCCTCGGTGACCGTGTGGCTGTGATAGCATCATCCCTCTGCAGCGTAACTGTGCCGCTTCGAGCACACGCGCTCTCATCTGAACGTTTCTAGCATTGGCTTGATTCCGGGACTCAATCGGGGGAGAGGCGCTTCTCAGCCTCCTGTGTGCTCTTGTAGTTTTCCAGCGGGTCCGTCCTGCTGCCAGCATGCACTTCAGCTGGGCGGGGGATTAGGGTCCTGCTCCCCGAAGCCTTGGAGGTGACTGAAGCCAGCACAGATTCCCACCAACCACAGAAAGTCCCGTTGGTGGAGGAGGCTCTGATGGGGTGTGAACACAGACGCCCCTGTTCTGAGCTGATCAGGGGTGATCACTGGCCCCAGGAGAGTCCAGCCATTTGGGGATCTTAAGGAGAGGCTGTGAGAGATAACAGAGGCTGTTTCCTGCAGGAGGCGGGTGGAGCCCATGGAATTCCCAGCAGCCCCAGGGCTCTATTCGTTTCCTCTGCCTTCTGCTTTTCTTTCACAAAATGCCTCTAAGATCCTCGGTAGCTCCTGATGACGCAAGCGGTCTGTCTCTCTTACAGCCCAGGAGTTCAGGAGGCTGAAATCAGTTTGACTAGCAAAAGTCAAGCTGTCTAGGGGTTCGATAGCTACAGGTACCAACTTGACAATTGCGGGCCGAGCTTTGGGAACATCTGGGAGAACCTGAGCGTCAGGACAAGCCCTGAGCATACCTGCAGGAGGAAACCGATACGGGAAGACCCAGTACACGGGTGGGTGGAATTTTTCTCTGGGCAGGTGGATAAGATGAAGGGAGGTAGTTCAGAAAGTTGGTGTACTTCGGCATACTTGGACAGACATACTATCTGGCTAGTAAGGTTTACCCCTTTCTTAGTAGTCTTGTGGATATGGGATAGCCAGCTGCCTCGGCTTGCAATGTTGGTATGAATTCTTCTGCCAAACTAGATTAAGATCTGTAACCAAACAATCATACGCCAAAAAAAAAAAAAAAAACTTCCTTGTTCCCATAAGCCATTTGGTCATGAGTTTATTGGCAGATAACTGGCTTCTCTGCCTGTTCTGGCTTCTGGCTGTCAGTAGTCCTTGGCTTGCGGGTTCGTCTTCTGCCTAAACTAGCACCTTGCAGTGTCTTCTCCTGTGCATGGCTGTCTATCCTCTTCGTGTCTCTCTGTCAGGTGGACCCCAGTATTAATGAAATTGTAGTTAGAGGCCACCCAGAGAATACAGGGTGATCTCTCCAGCTCCAAGTCCCTTTGCCACATAAAGTAATGTGCCTGGACATTCTTGTTTATTTAACCTGGTGCAGAGTCACACTATTCAGCCTTGCACAGAGTCATGGTGAAGAAGCAACTATCTACAGCCTTTGAAAACAGTAGCAAAGGAACGCCCAAACTTAGCAAGAGCTGAGTGTCTTTGGCGCCACTTTGCATTTACCTTCACCCTCAAAGCGCGCAGTATACTGCGGCACAGTGTCCCCTGCCACCCCAGCATCAGTTTGTACAGTGCTCCAACCCTGATACGGCCAGAGTTTGTTGCGGGGTCACTCTCCTGGGGTCTTTATGCATCTGGGTTCTTGTGTTGGGAGTGGAAGATCGAAACGGAACACACGTAGAGGATTAAGGCAGAGTTTGCTAGAGGAGGTAAAGAACGGAGCTCATGGACTCCAGACGTGGGGTGCCATGAAGGACAGGTGCCGAAGATGGTGCCAGGTTCAGGTATACACTTAGGCAAACCTAGGAAAAAATGGCTTTTCCTCATTGGTTAGCTCCAGTTTCTGTAAACCGGATTGGAGCTTTTGGTTCTTGTTGCAGTCGAGCTGCATGGTTGCTTAAGGGAACAAGGGGTTTATTTTCTTATAGTAGTCCAGGCAGTTCATAGTCCAGCTTGACAGGGACAGCACACACCAACACCAGGGCCGAGGCAACTGGCCACACCATCTCTACATAATGGACTAAGAGAGGGACGATCCTTACTTGCCAGACCAGCATGTCTGGCCAAGTGTACACAAGGATGCCAACTCTCTCAACCAGCTCTCTGTGATTTATTCCAGGGCCTAGTCCCACCCACCACAGGCTGAGCCTTCCTCATCAGCTAGACAATCTCCTGCAGGCTTGCTCTGGGCTTAACTCAACCATTAATGTTTTTTACAAAGGTGCCCAGAGCTCAAACCCTCAACTGTCAAGGCGACACCTGCACCTAACTATGACAGTCCTCTACATTTCATTGGTTTGTTCATCTTGGGGCCCAACCCAGTTGGTCTTGTGGTTGGGCTCACAGTCAATGGGTTTCTTTTGATGGATTTAGCTTATCTGCTATGGAGAACTCATCTCCGTATCCATTCTAAGCAAAGCATTGGGGGAAGTGGACCACCTTACCTCTGTGGAGGACTGGAGCCAGGGGGTGTCCCTCCAGGGTAATCCCAGCCTTGGGGAATGTTTTCCAAGACCTTCAGAGACCGTCCCAGCATGGCTGCTCTAAAGCTGCCTAGGTTTGACAGGCCACCAGGCTAGCTCAGCTCGCCAAGACTCTCGTCTTTGCTCCTGCTTCCTGGTCATTTTTCCTTTTCCTGTTCTCTACCCCTCCCAGGCATGCTCATTCCCAAACCTGGAAACCCAGGCTTCGCTACGGTCCAGAGAACCACATTCCTCCTAGCACGGAGGAAACCCCTAGGGGAAGAATCTCACAGACAGGGTCGCAGATGCTCACTGTTCCGACCTGAGGAAGAAGGACAGGAGCTGGGTTGAATTCCTGGAGAACTTCGTGTAGGACCACCTTGCAAGCAGGCTGGCTGGCTTCCATAGGTGACAGGTCAGTATTGGAGGAGGGGTGTCGAGGGAGGATGGAACTGGGCCATCTTTGTCTATCTTTGTGCAAGGATAGGCTCTTATCTTCCATCAGGTGGTAGGTTACTGCCCAGAGTCCTGTCTTTGCTTTGGGATGCAGCAGTTTGAAGAGCACAGATGATGAACAGAGGGGAAAGCTCACAGTGGGAAGCACTGGAAGGTGTTTTACTTTTGTTTCTGATGTACCTAGACAAAGGATACGAATTTGTGAATGAATGAATGAATGAATGAATGATAAGTGAATGCAGACCAACAAGTCCTTCTTGTTTCTGGGTCGACTTGTCATGTGACAGCTGCTGTTGCTCTTGGGATTCACCTCTGTAATGTGACCGAGGGACACAGCATTCCCTGTGGTTTTCTTTTCAGTTATTTTTAATTTAATTTATTTATAATTATGCTTGACCCCATAATGGCCCACATGAACCTGAAACAAAAAATAATATTGCCATCCTTAAATTCATGTCTTTTTGGAGAGAAGAGAAATGAAGATCTGCCAGAGTCTGCATAGACTTATTTAAAAATGTATTTATTTACATATGTTTTTCAGGGTTTCACACACAGACATAATGAATTCATGTTATTTTCACCACTTACTACCTAATCCCAAGCCCCCTCTTTTTCCCACTACAAACCTTCTCCCCTCCTGCTTTCACATCCTTTGTTCATGGCCCACTGAGCTTCAACTGGGCTGTGGCTAATGGCATGTGCTTGGGCACTTGTGGGAGCACTGATAAATTATCTCAGTGCGAGGACCTTTAGGGAGAGATGCTCTCTTTATTCCCTACCGAGCATTAACACTCTTCTCAGGGAAGGACGGAGTCTCCAAAGGGCTGCCTTCTTGATGAAATGTTGATAAGTCAAATACTGTGCCAGTCTTGTGGAAGCCAGACCTCGCAGAAGTGAGTTTGTGGATGCAACAGCTCTATATGTCCAGAAGATTCCATCTGGCAAACCACTCCCCATCTTCAGCCTCTTACATTCTTACAGCCCCTTCTTCCGCAGTGCTCCCTAAGTCCTGCATTAGGGACTGGCTTGGATGACCTGTTCAGAGCCAAGCAATCCACAGTCACTCATTTTCTGTATTTTGGTTAGTTGTGATTCTCTATTGCAAAAGGACACTTCTAAGTTGAATGCTGAGCATGCTTCTGACCTGTGGGTGTACAGGTCAGATGCTTACAAAGCAGTTTGAAATCAAGTCCTTATAGCTGAACCTTGGATTGTTTCCTCTAAAATCTTCCCTTTCACAAGTTCTTGGTCTGGTTTACGGTACCAGGAGTATGTTCTCTGCTGAAAAGTGGACCTTAAATCTAACCCGAGAGCAGTTGGTAGCCTCTGTACTACCTGTGCCACTGTTGCACTGGTGGTCACTTCTTGCCGGGTGATTGGCATGATTGGCCCTGCATCTTGCCCCTTTCATAGCTGGGTGAGACTGCTCATTGCTCTTCTCTCCCAGCAACGTGTACAGCATTTTTCAGTACTTTGAGATCTGGCTGACAAGGGAGAAGCTTCCAGATTAGTTCCATTTTGTTTTTCCCATGTACTGTGATTGACGTGCATAGGCTCTTACTATCAGTTTCTGGAGAGCAACCAAGTGCTAATAAAATTAATCTTGTGTGTGTGTGCATGTGTATGTGTGCATGTGTATGTGTGCATGTATACTTATGCAAGCATGCTTGTATATGCCATGAAGTTCATGTGCAAGTTAGAGGACAGTTTGCAGGAGTTGATTCTCTTCTTCACGTTGGTTTCAGGGATTGAATTAAGGTTGCCGGGCTTGGCAGCAAATACCTTTGCCTGTTGAACCAGTCTCACTGGCCCCTTTTTGCTTGTTGATTTATTTACTTAGGTGTTTATTTATTTGGTGTGAGGATGCTGAAGATCTAGCCAGAGCTTCAGTATGCTGATCTCCCGCTTTATCACTGGACTGCATCCTAGTCCCTTGTTCACGCGCTTTGGAATTTGAATTATGTAACGGTTACTCTTAACTATTGCTGTGAGAGAGCACCCAAAGTCAATCAACTTAAGGGAGAAAGGGAGATTTATTCAGCTTTCGGTTCCAGAGGGAAGGGACAGTCTCTCAAAGCAGAGGCGGCATGGCTGGCTGGCCAAAGCTGGAGGAGGCTAAGTCACCGCAGATATCTTGGAAGCTGAGAGCTGCAGACTGCTTGCTGCAAAGGCAGACTTCTCCTAGAGGTAGGGTGGGACTATCCACCTCAAGGCCCACCCCTTGTGATTGCCTTCCTCCAGTGAGGCTCCACCTCTCAAGGTGCCATGACCTTCCCAAACACATGAGACTGTGGGGGACACATTTCAAACCATGACAAATTATGTAATTTTTTAAAAAATGCAACATACAAACTTTATTTATCAAAGGTAACAGGCAAAGTCAAACAGGCACTTATATTAAGAAAAAAACTGACTAGAAGAAAATTTATCCTAAACACCTTAAAATAGCCTACTTGCAGTTGCATTTAACTGAGCTCAGTTGCTGTGAAGAATACAGCTCTTGCACAGGTATGGATGAATGATTTGTACATTTTTCAAGTATTCACTGAATGCTACCGTATATACACATGTACATTAAATTTGAAAAAGATTTGGCAATCCTAGATGTACTTCATTTTTGTTGTTCTTTTGGACGAGGCCGTCTAAAGAGAATATGAGGCTCTGGCTCATGAATCATATAATGAACCCAGCTCAGATTCTGTTGGACACCTTATGTAATTTGAAATATAACAACAATAACAACAAATAAAAGACAATGTTTAAAAGTAAGCGTAGCTGCCTACTCTTTCTAATTACTTTCGAGGCTGAAGCAAAGGCCATGAGTTCAAGGCCAGCCTCGGGTATGTAGTGAAAGTTCATGGCCATCCTAGGCTCAAAGTGTGACTTAGTCTCAAAACAGGCAAAATATTTGTCAACGAATTTTTTATGACTTAATATAAATTTACAGATGACTTAATTGTTTAAAAAAATCTTTTTAAACTTTGTAGCCCTCTGGACATATCCTGGCAACACCAGGGAGAGGCACTAAGAAAATCCAAGGTAAATGGAATTTGGTTGTGATTTTGTGTGTGTCTTCTTTCCCCTCCAGCCCTCCCTCCCTCCCTGCCTCCCTCCCTCCATCCATCCATCCGTCCCTCCGTCTCTTTTTCCTTCCTTTTTTCTTTCCTTTCTCTCTTCCTCTCTTCCTTCCTTCCCTCCCTCTGTCCCTCCCTCCCTCCTTTCTTTCCTCTCTTCTTTCACTTGTTTTGAGATAAAGTCTCCTGCTTTAGCCTTCCAAGTACTCAGTCCAGCTATGCCCCAATCATGCTAATAATGTGGTTGAAACGTACTAATATATGGGGTGTGGGCAGTGGGATGGAGATGGCATTGAGGCTGACACAATTGGGGAGCACTGGCTGGGTGGGGCAAGGAGCGTGCTGACACTGCCTGGGAGGCTGGAGGGACCCAAGGGCAGCTCTTTGCCCCTCAGCCGGTGGCAGCCATGTTGGTTTGGGAGCATTGGGAGAGATTCCAAGATGAGATGCTTTTGGTGCCAGAACCAGAGCAGCTCTGGGAAAACCTGGGGGTCCTTCAGGACCCAGGAATCCACTCTAGAATTCTGCGGCTCTGAGGGCATTTCACCCCCTTTATCTTGACCCTGGGGCACAGGTGTGGCCCCTCCTCCAGTGGCTGTGCTTGAGGAGAGAGGAAAGGGTGCGGAGGGAAGGACTGTCCTAAAATTCCCTCCTGGACCAGAGGCTAGAGCTTTTCCAGGGCTTTGGACTGTGAAGTGGAAAATGAGCGCTTGAAAACCTTTAGGATTTCATGAGAATAATCCAATTTTATTTAACAGTAAATTTCAAGAGTTGACAAAACGCAGACCTGTTGCTTCTCAGAGCTGGTACCCAGTGTGCGTGGAAACTCGTTCTCTGCAGGGAGGTCGCTCTGGGGTGGAGTGAGTTACTGAAGCAGAGTTGACTTAGGCAAAGTGGGCTCTGCAAGGCTGGGGTGACACCTCTGCGTATCATACAGGCATGTCTTGGTGCAGAGGATCCCTGAACGTCTAGAGGTCTTTCGAGAGGCCCCTTGCGTCATTCCTTGTGATGGCTCATTGACAACTGGACAGGATTTCCATTCACCATGGAAACACAATGGTGGGTCTATGAGGCTCTTTTCAGAAAAGTTCAATGGAGGCAGAATGATTTGCCCTAAGTGTGGGCAGCACTACCCCGTATCTGAGTTCCCTGACTGAATAAAAAAGGAGAAAAGCCAGCTGAGCAACAGTATCCATCTCTCGCTGTTCACTGACTGGAGACACAATATGTCCAGCTGCCTGGAGCTCCTGCAGTGGTTAGCACGCAGCCTCCACGGTTGCTGATAAATCACCATCAAACTGCTTGAGGGAACAGGGGGTCTATTCTCTTAGGTAGACTGGTTATAGCTCTTTATCCAAGTTTGCAGGAGAGCTCGCACCAACACCAGGGTCCAGGAAACTGGCCACACCATCCACCACTTAGTGGCTGAGAGAGGGACGATCCTGACCTGCCAGACCAGTGTGTCTGACCAAGTGTGTACAAGGATGCCGAGTCTCTCAACCAGCTCTCCGTATTTTATTCCAGGGCCTAATCCCACCCACCATGGGCTGGGCCTTGCCCATCAGGTAGACAATCTCCTGCAGGTTTGCTCTGGGCTTAACTCAACCATTAATTCTCCACAAATGTGCCCAGAGCTCAAACTCTCAACTGTCAAGTTGACACCTGTGTCTAACTATGACAAGTGGGAACTCACATATTCTGCCACCAGGCTCATGGTCTTTCCTCTGGATGATAGTTTTAGAGATTCTGGATTCAGACAGTTGTTGCATTTATGGAATATCACTTTGATGTTCCAGAGGTCAGTCTCGTCTAAAATTTCTCCATAGTCTGAGAGAAAAATTTCAATCTGTGACATGCAATTTTTGCTTCTAAATTTTTTTTTATTTTTATTTTTTTTTATTTTTATTATTATTATTTATTCAATTGTGCATGTGTGCGTGTGTGTGTATGTATGTGTGTGTGTGTGTGTGTGTCCCAACGTCTATACATGGGGTCTAGGATTCAAACTCAGGACCTTCTGCCTGCAAGGCAGAGGCTTAACCACTGAGCCACCTCTCCAGCCCCAATTTTTGCTTCTAGATATGACATTTCTTAGGATCTTGGTGGTGTGACTGAGATAGTTACAAAGGTCATCTAGGAAAAGTTGACAGGATTCAAATTCCAAAGTCTGTCTCCTGATCAGTGGACAGGAGCTGAAATCTCTACTTTTAGATCTTCCCAGATTTTGTTACCTCAGTCCCATTTTTAATATCTAGTCACTGTAGCAGTCTAAGCTTTGACCCCCTGTCCCCTTATGTAGATAATGTAAGATAAGATGAAGGATTTCCTTCTGGTAGACTGGAGGGGCATTGATGGAGGCTCTTGAAAGCTTGGGGGGAGGGCGGTCCTTCTTTCCAAGGTCATATTCCAGCTTTTTGCTGGAGGGGCCTTGAGGGAGACTATTCAGAGATTCACCTAGCAGGGTTCTTCCTTTCCACCATCAGATTCCAGCTTCTTGTTGCTTCGTGTGCTTCTGAATCTTTCAAATAAGTATTCATATATGTATATATGTATGTGTTATAGTTAGATACAGGTGTCAACTTGATGGCCGAGGGTTTGTGCTCTGAATACATATGTAGAGAATTAGTAGTTGAGTTAAGCCCGGAGCAAACCTGCAAGAGATTGTCTAGTGGATGGGGAAGGCTCAGCCCATGGTGGATGGAACTAGACCCTGGAATAAAATACAGAGAGCTGATTGAGAGAGTTGGCATCCTTGTACATACTTGGTCAGACATGCTGGTCTGGCAAATAAGGATCGTCCCTCTCTCAGCCATTATGTAGAGATGGTGTGGCCAGTTCTCTCGGCCTTAATGTTGGTCTGAGCTCTCCCATCAAGCTGGACTATGAACTGGACTATCATAAGAAAATAAACCTCTTGTTCCCTTAAGCCGTTTGATGGTCATTTATCAGCAACCATGCAGATGAACTCCAACAATGTGTGGTGTGCGTGTGTGTTCTTACAGTGGATATCAGGTGCCTTCTTTGATCACACTCCACTTTTATTATAAAGGCAGGGTCTCTCAATAGAACGTAAAGCTTGCTGATCCTCGACACTAGCTAGCCAGCTTGCTCTGGGGGTTCCCGTTCTCTGCCTTCCCAGTGTAGGATTCTAGGCAGCTCACATCTGCTTGCGTTTCATGTGTATTCTCACAGGCTAAGTGCCTTATCCACTGAACCACCTCCCCAACTGCATATCTTCTTTTTTATTTTCATGGAGACTGGCTTCTGCTTGCTCACCAGGACACTACTTGACAGCAAAGTACATTATTGGACAGATCAGGCTGGGAAAATGCAGTACTGTTGATACCTGAGATGAGGCGTGGGGATTAGGATACAGGAATCCCGAAGAGAAAGTCCATCTTGGTGTTTGTCATGGTTAGATACAGGTGTCAACTTGGCAACTAAAAGCTCTGAGCTCTGGGCACAATGGAGAGAAATTAGTAGTTAGGTGAAGCCCTGAGCAAGCCTGCAAGAGATTGTCTAACTGATGGGCAGGACCCAGCCCATGGTGGATGACCAGTTCCTGGGCAGGTGGATAAGATGGAGGGAACTAGTTGAGAAAGTTGGCATCCTTTGACATACTTGGCCTGACATGCTGGTCTGGCAAGTAAGGATTCTCTCTCTCTCTCTCTCTCTCTCTCTCTCTCTCTCTCTCTCTCTCTCTCTCTCTCAGCAGTCCTGTGGAGGAATGGATATGGTAGGAATGGATATGGTATGACCAGTTCCCCCAGCCCCTAGTGTTGGAGTGGCCTCTCTTGCTAAGCTGGACAAGAACCTGTGACCGGACGATCCTGAGAGGCAATAAAATCCCTTGCTCCCTTAAGCCATTTTGTCGCACATTTATCAGCAAACATGTAGAGTGGCTGTGAGCAGCGAGTGTGTCCGCGGCAGGTGAATTTAGGCTTCTGTTACCTGAAGAGATGAAAGAGCTCCCTGGAATCACACAGATGAAGTCCCAGGGTGGGCATAGACATCAAACCCAACGCCGACCTGGCTCAGAGTACAGCGGAAGCTGTGTCTGGGAGGGATGGATCTGATATCCATCACGTTTCAGAAAGGAACGGCGACACTCAGACAAGAGCGAGAAGGCTCGTGGTAGGCAGACAATCACCATCTTTAGTCACTGGCAAGAATGAACCAGCTGAGATCCAGGTGAGAAATTTTAATTGACTACCTATTGACAATATTTCCTGCCTTTGCCAAAACGTCATTCACCCCCAACTCTCATTAGATTTGTGAAGGGCACCGACCCGCTGTTTAGCAAATGAACAGAGTAGGGCAGACGGTACACGGCTTTCCCTCTCTGACTTCTCCAACATTCACGTGAATGCAACACACTAGTCTTTGGTATTTATTTCCTGCCAAACTTAGTTTTATTTTCCCCACGTTTCCTCCTCCAATAAGGCTGTACATATCTGAGGCAGTGATTGTGAGAAACCATGGAGAATCTCATTAAACACTGAGCGCTTCGAAAGGGTATGCACCCGGTTAATTGCCTCTATCTGGGGATGCTTGGTGCATTTGACTACGTGTGTGTGTGCGTGTGTCTGTGTGTGTCTCTCTGTGTAAGTTTGTGTGTGTGTGTGTATGTGTGTGTATCTTCCTAATTGCTCCTGTCATGAGGTCATATGTGTGTGTGTGGAGAGGTATTGTGCACATGTGAAGGAGGAGGTCACATGTGAGAGCATGAGGCTGAGGACACACGATATCATATGTGAAACTGTGTTGAGGGTCAGTCTCTGTCTCCTCTGGGCTGCTTACTTTTTTTGACTCACAAGAATGACATACAAGGAGAGTCTGGGAGGCCACGAAGTCTTGCCAGTGTTTATTGTTTTTTCTTTCAAATGTTCTTTTTTTAAAATACTTATTCATTTTGCATGTGTGTATATCAGAGGACACCGTGTGTCCCTATGGAAAGCCAAGGGTGACTTTGGGAATCATCCTGGATTGCTTCTACTTCCTTTTTGCTTCTCAATGCGATTTCCCAGGCTCTGCCCACTAGGGCCAGAAGTGCAGACTGTTGCCTCAGTTTCTGCCTGGCAGTTTTCATGTGGGACCTGGAATCTGAACTCAGGACCTTCTACTTGCAAGGCAGAGTGTTAACCCCTGAGCCATCTCTTCAGCCCGATCTTGCCAGTGTTTGAGAGTTTGTCACCAGGGCCTTCAGGTTACTTTGGCTCAGATTGCACCCAGAGGCTTGAGTTTGGATGACTAGATCCCTAGGGAGCGGATGAGCTGCCACCCTGGAAGAAGTGAGTCCCTGCTAGGACGCTGATGCCTCTTTGACCCCAGGAGACCTCTGATTTGCCTCCTTGTTTGCCCAAGTGCATTAGTCAGATACATAGGGGTCGACCTGACAATTGAAGGCTGAGGTCTGGGCACACTTGTGAAGAGTTGGTAGTAAGCAAGCCTGAGGCGTTTGATTGATGTGGGAAGACCCAGCCCACAGTGGGTGGGAACCTTCCCCAGACAGGTGGCTAAAAAGGAGGGAGCCGGTTCTGTGTTTTGGCATTCTTCGGCATATTTTGGCAGACTTGCAGTCTGGAGAGTGAGGTTTGCTTCTCTCTCACCAGTCTCTGTGGTTATGGTATGATGTGGTTATACCTTGGCTTCTGGGGCTGGCATGAGCTCTCCTGCCAAGCTGGACTAAGAACCATAACCAGAATAAAAATAAGAATAAGAAAGAGTAAAGGTCCCTTGTTCTCCCTAAGCCCTTGGCCTGTGAATTGATCAGCAGAATCTGGCAGGCCTTGACTCCCCACCCAGGCAGACCTTCACAACCCCCCCATCATCAGCACCACCTGACAAGATGCTGGGTATGTGGAGAAGCACAAGGAGGAGGAGCTGCTCTGCAGAGACTAGATTGCCAGGAAAGACTTCCTCAAGGATGGGACGGGTTGGAGTCTGGGGAGTGGCTGGGACTCAGGCTCTGTAGCTAGTGGTCCAGGACACCAGACTCAGGACACTGGGAGACTGTTCCCTCCGACTCGACCCAAGTGAGCTTCAGTTCCGGACCATCTCTGCATTGCGCGGTGCTCTGGAGAGATATCCTGAGAGCATCCAGCCAGGTCTCGCTCCCACCATGCAATGCTAATCTTGAGGGCGGGATCTCCCCCATCATGCAATGCTTAGGAAGGAATCTCTCCCATCATGCAATGCTAATCTTGAGGGAGGGAATCTCCCCCATCATGCAATGCTTAGGGAGGGATCTCCCCCATCATGCAATGCTAATCTTGAGGGCAGGATCTCTCCCATCATGCAATGCTAATCTTGAGGGAGGGATCTCTTCCATCATGCAGTGCTAATCTTGAGGGAGGGAATCTCTCCCATCATGCAATGCTTAGGGTCGCCTGCATGGTTGCTAATAAATGACCATCAAATGGCTTAAGGGAACAAGGGATTTATTTTTTTAATGATAGACCTGTTACAGTTCAAAGTCTAGCTTGACGGGAGAGCACGCACCAACACCAGGGCAGAGGGAATTGGCCATACCATCACCACAAAATGGCTGAGAGAGGGACGATCCTTACTTGCCAGACCAGCATGTTGACCGAGTGAACAGAAGGATACCGACTCTCTCAACCAGCTCTCTGTATTTTATTCCTGGGCGTAGTCCCACCTGCCATGGGCTGGGCCTTCCCCATCAGCTAGACAGGTTTGCTCTGGGCTTAACCTAACTACTAATTCTCTACAAATGTGCCCAGAGCTCAAACCCTCAACCATCAAGTCGACATCTACATAACCATGACAGAGCTCATGCACATAAGTACAGGCACATGGGAAGGCTAGAAGGTGAACTCAGGAATCACCTCCATCATTCTTGCACCTGATTGTTTTAACCCTGGGCCTCTGTTAAACTCAGAGCATGCCACGAGGGCTAGTCTGGCTTCCTTCTGAATTCCCAGGCTCCACCTCTGGCCATGAAACCCACCAGCATTTTTTTGTTTTGTTTTGTCGTGAATGGGAATTGGGGATCTGAACCCCAGTCCTTCAACTTGCATGGGAAACACTTTAACCACTGAGCCATCGCCCCAGTCTCAATTTTTGCCCCTTTGTCCTTGTCACAGCTGGGATGATTGAAGTTCTGTCTATGTTGACACCATTAGACCCGTGAGACGCCGGATCCTCTCATTCGCATCTGTGGACATAAATTGCAGGTTCTCTACTTTGTTTCTTTTAAATTTAAAGAAAATATACTTGTTGAGAGAGAGATGTGGGGAGGAAGAGAGAAAAAGAGACAGAAAGAGAGGAGAGAGAGAGTGAGAGCGAGAGATGAGGGTGTCACCCACATGCATGCCTTGGCTCATGGATGGAAGCCAAAAGGCAACTTTTGAAGGTCACTTTTTTCCTTCTACCCTGTGGGCTTCTGGGAATTGAGCTAGATTGCCAGGTTTATGAGCAGGTGCCTTCTTCGCTGAGAAAATGCCAGCTCCATTGTCTTTAATTTCATTCAAACGCTTCAAACCAAAAGATAGGAAGCCCAAATATTTCAGAGATTTTTTTTTAATGCTGATAGAGAGACTTCATCACATGACTTCTAAACACGTGCTTAACACTGGAATAAAATACTAGCTCTGAAGTAAAGGAAGAAGCTTCAAAGCTACAAATAATGCTTTAGTTCAATGGCGAATAAAAGAAATTAATGCTCTGGTCTCTTTCATCTAGCCTTCTCTGGCATTCACTCTGGCTTTATGCAGACTTGAGGTTCTGACTGGCATCCCTTCCCCTCTGTTCAAACAGCTTCTTCAGGAGTCCCAGCAGGTTGGCTCTACTGCCAGAGAATGCCCAATCACTTTAAGGGGAAAAAACAACTTACTTTCTCTTTCACTTTTTAACAATTAAATTTTCTTAGACTGGGGACATGGTTGAAGGGTTAAAGCCTCACAAGTAATAGGACCTGAGTTTGGATCCCCAGATGCCTGTAAAAATGCCAGCTAGAAATGGCATAACCTATAGTTCTAGCCCTGGAAGGCAGAGCCTGGCAAACCCCAAAGCAATAAGGAGGTAGAGCAATAAAGGATGATTCCTAATATTACCCTTGGTCCTCCACAGATACCCACACTCAAGTATCCTCTGGTATATGCATAACGACACACACGCACACACACATGCATGCACACGTGCACACACACTTAAGCATACATACATGTACATGCAAAAAATTGAACATTCTTATTTTGAAATTATCATTAAAGTTTCTTCCATAGTTGTAAGAACTCAATCAGAGGGCTGGAGAGATGGCTCAGGGGTTAAGACTCTGTCTTACAAGCAGAAGTTCTGAGTCTGTATCTCAGGTCTCACGTAAAAATGCCAGGCAGAGATGGTGGTGGTCTGCACTTCTGCCCCAGTGGGCACAGCCTGGTAAAGCCCAGAGCCAAGTAAGAAGGAGGTAGAAGTGTCCAGGATGATTCCCAAAGTCACCTTAGGTCCTCCGCAAGGACACACAGTACTCTCTGATACACACACACTAAATAATAATAATAAAGAACTCAATCAGAGAAAGTGTCAGCTAATTATATGAGTAGCTTCATATAATTTTATACAATTATTTTTATTTTATGTTTTATATATAAATGTAATTTATATTAATTATATAAATATATTATTACTATTATTATGCATTTTTAGAACCAACCAAGGAACCTTATATTTTAAGGAATGAATAGATAGATAGATAGATAGATAGATAGATAGATAGATAGCAGACAGACATAGTGTTTCAGTTACTCTGCATGGTTGCTGATAAATTACCACCAAATAGCTTCAAGAAACAAGGGGTTTATTCTCTTACAACTCCTGGTTTACAGTTCGTTGTAGTTCACCTGCATAGTTGCTGATAAATGACCATCACATGGCTTAAGGGAACAAGGGATTTATTTTCTCTTACAATTTTCCAGTTATAGTTCTCAGTCTAGCTTGATGGGAAAGCACACACCAACACCAGGGCCAAGGGAACTGGCCACATCATCACCACATAACGGTTGAGAGACCAGCACGTCTGGTCAAGTGAACAGAAGGACGCTGACTTCCTCAACCAGCTCTCAGTATTTCATTCACCTGTTCAGGGCCTAGTACCTCACCATGGGCTGGGCCTTCCCCATCAGCTAGACAGTCTCTTGCAGGTTTGCTCTGGGTCTAACTCAACCACCGATTTTCTACAAATGTGCCTGGAGCTCAAACCCTCAACTGCCAAGTTGTCACCTGTGTCTAACTATGACACAGTTGTTTGTGGCAAGGCCAAGGCTGTACCATCTCCACATAACGGCTGAAAGAGGGACAATCCTTACTTACCAGACCAGCATGTCTGGCCGAGTATATACAAGGATGCCCCTTTCTCAAACAGCTCCCTCCATTTTATTTACCTGCCTGAGGACTAGTTTCACCCATCATGGGCTGGGCCTTCCCCATCCACTAGACAATCTCCTACAGGTTTGCTCTGGGCTTAACTCAACTACCAATTCTCTACAAATGTGCTCAGAGCTCAAACCCTCAACCATCAAGTTGACACCTGTATCTAACTATGACACTCCGTCCCTTGTTAACTTGACATAGGAAAATATCACTTTTAAACTGTAACTTTCCCCTTGTCCCCACAGGTGTTAAATTTATCTTATAAATACATTAAATTCTAAAAGCCCCAAAACTCTTAACTGTAAGAGCCTGGCAAATCAAGTTCAATACTTCAGCACAGATAACACATTAAAATGGAAGTATTATAACACAATAATATCAAGTTAAAACTAAAGTCCAGTCAAATATTGTATCCTAAAGCTCAATGTCCCTCTTCTGTTGCTCATCATGTAGTCATGGTAGGTCAAAGATTCTGGGTAATTCCAATTTCTCCTCACAGCTAGAAGTTGCACAAGCAGCATTTCTCTAGACAAGGATGAATTTCTACTCGAAACCATCCTCAGCACACACCCATGTGTGTGACTCTTCTTGTTGCCCCATGTTGTCTCTGGCTTCTCTAACACCTTCACTTCTCAGTGCCAAACCAGGCTTCAACTCCACAGCACAAAATGCCCTTCCTGGGTCTCTCTGCAGGTTATCTGCCACGCATTGCCTGGGTTCCTGCCAGTCTCTGAAACTTTGGAAGAGGGATCCATGACCTCCTCCGTCTTGCATCTTTGATGCCTCCAAAACCAGCACCACATAGACAAGGTTGCTAAGTTCTGCCATAACCTCCAGGTAGAGATTGACTCCTGGAATCACAACTATTTCAGGGGCTGACTCTCAAGAGAATCTCTGTACTGGGCAGAATCTTAACACATTGATATTCCTTTCTTCTATCATGCCAGTGCAGAGCACTAGGTTTTCCTTCAATGACATTTGCTACCTCTAGAGCCACACCGCTCTTCTGTCTGCTCTATCCACATCCAAAACTTCAAGGCCGCCAACACAGCTCTCCTCTACCAAGTAAACCAGTCCACTGTTTTGTTACTCTACCAAGTAAAACAATCCACAACTCTCTCAGCATTCATAATCTCCAAGTGGTCCATTAAACTTCTCAGAATGATATTTGTAATCCACAGAACAAAACTGTTCAAAATCCACATAGCTTTATTAGCACCCCACTTCTGGTACCAAAGTCTGTTGCAGTTACTCTGTAGGTTGCTGATAAATTACCACCAAATAGATAAAGGGAACAAGGGGTTTATTCTCTTTTACAATTCCTGGTCATGGTTGTTTGTGGCAGGTGAGGTCACACCAACACCAGGACCCAGGGAACTGACCTATCATTTCCATGTAATGAATAAGAGAAGGATAATTTGTACTTGCCAGACCAGCATGTCTGGCCAAGTATACACAAGGATACCTCCTTTCTCAAACAGTTCCCTCCACTTTATTCACCTGATCAAGGACCAGTCCCATCCACCATGGGCTGGGTCTACCCCAACCACTAGGTTGTAATTTCCTATATGTTTACTCTGGACTTAGCTCAAGTGCTAATTCTCTATAAATATGCCCAGAGCTCAAACCCTCAACCATCAAATTGACACCTATACCTAACTATAACAGATAGATAGATTTAGATATAGAGATAGAACAATTCAAAAAATAATATGAGTGAGTGGGAGGAGAGCAGGGTAGAATGCCAAATATGATAAAAGAATATGACTGTAGCAGTTGCTCTTTGTTTTGCTGTGAGACACACTCAGGCTCAAACAACTTAAGGGGAGAAGGGAAGATGTATTCAGCTTATGGTTTCAGAGGGGAGATATAGTCCTTTACAGCAGAAAAAGCATGGCTGACTGGCAGAAGCTGGAGGCGGCTTAAGTCATGTCCAACGAAGGAGGCTGAAAGCTATGCAACTACCAGCTGTAGCAGACCTTTCCTAGAAGTAGGGCGGTACCAATCGACCTCAGGATCCACCCACTATGATTGCCTTCCTCCAGCAAGGTAATCATGACCTTTCCAAACAAGTGAAGATGCAAACACAAGAGACTGTGAGGGACAACCCACATTTCAATCCAAACAAGTGAAGATGCAAACACAAGAGACTGTGAGGGACAACCCACATTTCAAACCGTAGCAGTGTATTGCTGTATAACAAATGTCTGAGATGCAAGAGGGTGGGGACAAAATGTGCTGACCAAGTAGGGCTTCAGGTACTTGTGTTTGTCAATGGTCCTCCTCAGGCTCATGTGTTTGAATGCTTGACCTCCAACTGGTGGTGCTGTTGTGAGAGATTGTGGGAACTCTAGGAATGGGGGGCCAGCTGGAGGAGTTGGGTGTCTATGTGGCAGGCCGCTCTGCTTCCTGACTGTAGAAGTCACGGAACCAGCCACTTCTCAGTCCTGTGGCTATACTTTCAGCTCCACAATTGGACCGAACCCTCTCAAACCATGCTCCCCAATAAATCACCCTTAGATTGCTTCTTTCAGGTATTTAGGAAAAAAATAACTAAAAGAAAGACTAAAGATAAAAAGAATGATATCTAACACTGATTGTAGCTGACAAAGGTTGCTTTCCATGAGGTGTGGCTTGTAAAGCTTCTGCTTAGTTTCGTCAAAGTGAAATAAATGGGAGATGGAGAACCAGAATTGGGTTTCTCATGGTTAGCATGAGAACTAGAGACAAGCAAGTGAGAAAGTTGGAATCATGTGTAAGGTAATGGCATCGTGATAGAGAAATCAGTATAGAATCTCTTTATCGTAATACAAATATAGACGGGTGCATAACATATTCACAGGTATTGAGTTATAGTCACATGTCATTTCCTGAATCCACCAGATGAGAGGGCAAAACTGCAGTAAGAATGAGCCCCCTCCTGGGTGCATGCCATCAAAGGCAACCCAGGTGAAACTCAGTGGCCACCCAAGAAAAAACACAAGAAAATGGAAAGGACAGTGCTAAGGGAGAAGAAGTGTTATAATGGGAAAAGGAGGGGCGGGAGAGGGATTAAAGCATGGATGTATCATAAATTCACTGCATTCGAGTATGAAGCTCTAAGAATTAAAGAAGAATGAGCATGCCTCATGTTCAGATTTCAGTTTGCGATACTAGTCTTCTCACTGCTTCCTAAAGAGATCTAGGCTGTTTGGAGAAATGACAGATTTGAGGCCAGGCAAGGATATAAACAAGATGAGCCTGTGACACTTTAGCGGGTGCCGAAGTAGTAAGAAAAGCAGGCGTGCAAACCAGCAAGCAGCAGCACACGTGTTAGGACACAGAACTTGATGGCGCTCAGTAGCCGAAGTTGAAATAATCTGAGTGATAACGTGGCATGGATTCTAAACCCAAGCAAAGAATAAATATGCCTGGCTCCATACTGAGATACATACATACATGCATGTATGTGACTAAACAAATGGAAATAGGCAAATCTTCAGAAGACAATAGAATTTCAACTAATCCATAGATGCTCTGTCCTGGAAGATAGAAAACAGATCTCACTCCTTGAGTTTGGCTGGACAGAGTACCTCTTTTCCAGTGAGTTCCATATGGAAAGGGAGGGCGGAGCTCTACAACAGACATGCTCAAGAAAAACTTCCTCAGTCAGATGACCACGGTCAACCTCATGACTGATGTCATGTTATGGCGTGTTCTTGTTTAATGGTCTGCAAGTGAGACTTTGCCTTTGTAGTCTTCTCCCCAAAATTCATAACTCTAACCTATTCATGAGCAAAACACCAGAAAAATCCCAATTTAGGGACATTCTGCAAAACAGTATTTCTCAAAGCTACCATGGGTTTCAAAGGCAATGGAAGTCTGAGAAGAAGGGAAGGATATTAGGGAAAACAAAACAAAACTGTGCAATGTTGAATGAATAGTTAGTAATAACGTGTCAGTATCAGTCACTAATGGGATAAGTAGATTCTCCAGACTATTTCATTAGTTTTTCTAGAAACTTAAAACCATTTAAAAATGACTTTAGTAAAGGAAGTAAATACATAAACTAAGGTAATCCCTCTTCACGCCTCTGATTTTCCCTTGTTCTCCCATCTTCCCTCTTGTCCTCTCTCCATCACGGCTCCTTTTCTTTATAGACAGCATGAGCTATATATCTAATACCTCCTTACCTCCAGGTCTCTTTCTGTGCATTATTCTGTTTTTATTTGGGGTCAAATATTTTTATTCTTACCGTGTTTTTAAAATTTTTTTTGAAATTCTTTGAAGGTTTCATACATGAATACATTAAGTTTACGATATTTTCACCCCTTAATTCCCTATCCCACTTCTCTTTATTCCCCCATCCCACCCTTCTTCTCTATCAGCTTCTCTCTGTTTTTGTGTCTTTTCACACAGGTGACCCACTGGGTTTCATCTGGGGAGCCTTTGATGTCCTGTCCTAAGCACTTCCGGAGCGAGGGTCACGTGCCAGGGGACACGCCATTGAGGGAAGGATCTTTCCTTCTCCCTTATTGGCATTGACCTCACTAGACTCTCAAAGAGGTGAGGGGTCCCCTGAGGTCTTTCCCCTTCCCTGGTGAAATGCTGACAGGTGAAATTCCATGCAGATCTTGAAGAACACACTACTGCAGCGAGTTCATGACGCAACAGCCCTGCCATGTCCCAAAGAAGATGTCTAGCTGCCCTCTCTGTCCCCTCCCCACTTTAGGCTCTTCCATTCTTACTGTTTCCTCTTCTTCAATGGTCTCTGAGCCTTGGGGCGGGGTGGGAGTGGTTTAGACGTGCAGTGTATAGCCACTTACTTTCTGCACTTTGTTCATGTCATAGTTAGACACAGGTGTCAACTTGACTGTTGAGGGTTTGAGCTCTGGGCACAGGTGTAGAGAGTTGATGGTTGAGTTAAGCCCAGAACAAACCTGCAAGAGATTGTCTAGCTGATGGGGAAGGCCCAGCCCATGGTGGATGAGATTAGGCCCTGGAATAAATCACAGAGAGCTGGTTGAGAGAGTTGGCATCCTTCTGTATACTTGGCCAGACATGCTGGTCTGGCAAGTGAGGATTGTCCCTCTCTCAGCTGTTATGTGGTGATGGTGTGGCCAGTTCCCTCAGCCCTGGTGTTGGTTCGTGCTCTCCCGTCAAGCTGGACTAAGAACTGTAACTAGTAATCGTAAGAGAGAATAAATCCCATGTTCCCTTAAGCCATTTGATTGTCACTTATCAGTAGCTATGCAGGCAAACTATAACAGTGCAGTTGTGATTTTGTGCAATAAAACCTTCCAATGCAGAAAGGAAAGTTCTAGGTCAAGTGCTAAATGTGTCTCCATCTAGGGGTATAATAACAAATGTTTAAAAGACAGTTAGATGTAGTATCTTTCTAGCTAAACCTTAATAGTTTGCATTCCCCTCGAATCTATGTTCTCCCCGTCATTTGTGCATTACTCTGATGATGGCGTATGATGATGGTATATGATGCTTCAATTCACAGATGGGCAGACATTCCCATCTCCTGTCCACCCCAACACTGGCAAGTCCTGTGTTCCTACAAGCATGAATTCACTTGCACGTGTCACCCCTCTCTGACACGACTCCCGTGCCAGCAGAATCACATGTTCTGTGCACGTGAATGTGCCTTCGCTGCTTATCAAACCCCAAAGGAGAAATGACATCTTGTGGGAGAAATATCTGCAGAGAGATGGCTGTGCGTCTGTCGCCTGCTCTTCTGCCCGATGGCTGCAACCCCTCGCGTGCACCGCAGCAGCCCGGAGTGTGGGCAGAGGCACGTCTACTGAGTGGGATGAGGCTTTGAAGAGGCTGAGACCTGTGAGGGCTGGGGACCTTTGAATCTCCCTTCAGCTCCCTACCCGACCACAGCCCTTCTCTTGATGTAAAACATGTGCTCGGTTTGAAAGCAACGAGGCTCGCTTCAGCACCAGCAAGACTGTTTTGTTCCAAGCTTCCTCAGTGGTTGAAAACAGATCTGTCCTTGAGATTCATGCAGCATTCGCTGTGGCCGTCACTCTTACTGGCCACGGTGTGGATCTGTGAGATGGAGCCGGAAGCAATATCCCTGCCACTCAGCCTATTGTGTTTTGGGGGGCGGGCCACTTGTTCCGCTACTTGCTGGGGAGAACTGTGGAACTGATGGGATGGAGATGCCTAGACTCTCTTGAAAATCACGTGACTGTCCAAAGCAAGTGTGTGTCTGGCAATACCCCACCATACTGGCCTTGCAAGTGCATCTTTACCTCGTGATAATTAACCAGTAACAGCCAATAATAATGCACGATCAGTAGCCTTACTTCAAACTAGAGCATCTGTCTTCCAGATTCCCTCTCACCAACTGTGCGACCCCAAATGAGGCACAAGACCGCTTATCAAAGAAATGGAGCAAATACTTTCAAAAGAATCTTGCAGCTCTCAAGTGTTCTTTTGTCACTGAGTTTGTGAGGAAATTAGCTGCACTGAACAGCTCTCTGATTGGGCGGGCTTAGATCACGAGATATCGGCATCTGAGGATGGACTGACCAAATGTCCATGGTAGGAAAGATTTGGAACCAAAACCGATAAACAGGTGGCAAAGGTAAATGAACACAAGAAATCCAGGTTAAACAATCTGTAGGGAATGTGTGTGTTTATGCACGTGTGTGCATATCTGTGTGCATGTGTGTATCCATGCGTGTGTGTGTGTCTAATGCATGCACACAGGGTTCAGAAGTCAATGTCAGGATCTTCCTCCGTTGCCCTCCGCCTTGTTTTTTGAGATGGCATCTCTTACTCAGCCTGAACCCATTCAGCTGGTCTGGCAGCCGCAAGCTCTAGGGATTTTGAATCTCCCGTCCTGGCACTGTGATGCCAGGCGTGTGTGCTGTGGATCCAAACTCACTTCTTCATGCGTGTTTGGCAGCCGCTCTAACAACTGAGCCATCTCCCCCAGGACGCGTTCATCCAGTACCTTCCTACCTGCCATTCACTCAACTCACAGAAGGAGGAAAGGGCAGAAGTGTAATTTTATCTTTAAAAAAATAAAAGGAGTTCCATGCTGTCTTGAGAAAGTTGGGGTCTGATGAAGAAGACAGAGGTGCTGGTGGGGGTGGACCAGGAAGAATTCCCACAGAGTACAGGATGCTTCACAGTCTCATTAGGTATCTGGTCATGCATAGGAAGAGTTCCTACCAAGTAGGAGATGCTCCACACTTACCACTATGCGTTGTACATCTTTAGACATTATGACTGTATCTGGTCCGGGTATAGGGCAAGGAGGGCCAGGCAACTCCTACGTGTGCCCACTAACTGATGCTGCCTGAGCCCTTATTCCCACCCAAGAGAGGGAGAGAGCTTCCCTCTTAAGCTCTTGACTATCGCTTCTACTTTAATCTACTTTAAGAATAAGTTCTTAAGCCTCCCCTGAAAGTCCACTAGGATAACAAGGAAGTTGTCGAGAGGTTGAGATTTAAGTTGATTGGGACAAAGGTATGTGCTTCCACATCTTGATTGGCAGGGGAAGCCGCCTATGGCCAAAAGAGGAAGTAGATGTGGATCTCGTTTCTGTAATATTTCAGGAGAATGGGGCAGCATACAATTTCTGTGGAGGGCCAAGTGAGTCAGGATTTTGGAGGCCACGGGGAAAGCTTTCTTTCTCTCTCTCCTAAAAGACCAGAGACCATGGGCGGAGCCTGACTCCTTGTTCAAACAGCTGAATGAATGTCCTTGGAGCCTGCGAGGACCTGGATGGTTTCGGAGGTGCATTAACCTGTTTCCAATACTTGTCCCCCAAGTTCTTAGCATGTGCTAGTTTACAAGGACTGTTGTGACATGGGCACAAACCAGGGGCTCACACAACGGACAGCTATTGCCTCACAGTTCTGGAGGTTGGAAGTCCAAGGTGGGTGTGGACAGGACGTCGAGAGTGGCCAAGGAGCACCTGCGGACACCTCTCCCTTCGCTTCTGGCAGCTGTCGGCATGTCTTGGCTGAGAGCAGCACCTCCCAGTCTCTATCTTCGTTTTCCTGGGGCACATGTCCAGCTTATATGCTTCAGTGCTGGAGCGTCCCCTTCAAATAGGACTCTGTCCTATTGGGTTTCAGTTCACGCTAGTGACCTCATCTAAGCTAATTACAGCTGCCACATCTCTTTCCAGATAAGAACACATTCAGAGGTGCTAAGGGTCAGGAATTCAGTGCATGACTGTGGTAGGGGACACGGTTCAACCTGTGAGCACATTCTACACAGGTTTGAGGATCTACTGCATCCCAGGCAGAGAAAGGGGATAACATGCGTGGGGTCCCTCACTGTGGCAACCCTGGACGTGTCTAAGCCTTGACTTCCATTTCAGCTGCAGACATAAGACAGAGCCCAGTGTGAATCACGGACACTGGACACTGGATGCCCAGCTAGTGTGGGGGAGTGGGCTGAAAAAGGACTGACGGCTGACTCCATGCAAGGTCCCTGCACCATGCAGACTGACCTGAGTCCGCCTGTTCAGCGGAGCAGCGGGCTGCTTCCTGCAGCAGTGGGAGGCCTTAGGACGCCCATCTCTGCTGTAGGGTGGGCGCCATGTTCTTTCTGTCCTGTCCGCATATGGTCAACTGACACTCAGGATAGAACAAGGCAGAATAACTTTGAAGGCCTCACGCACCCATGTGAGGCATTAATTACCCCCCTCATGCTTCATGCTGTCCTGGCTGGGAAGTGCTGACTAGCTCTCTCTTCTCTCTCTCTCTCTCTCTCTCTCTCTCTCTCTCTCTCTCTCTCTCTCTCTCCATTCATCCATCCATCTATCTATCTGTCATAGTTAAGCACAGGTGTCAACTTGACTGTTGAGGGTTTGAGCTCTGGGCACAGCTTATAGAGAGTTGATGGTTGAGTTAAGCCCAGAGCAAGCCTGCAGGAGATTGTCTAGCTGATGGGGAAGGTCCAGCCCATGGTGGGTGGGATTAGGCCCTGGATAAATCACAGAGAGCTGGTTGAGAGAGTTGGCATCCTTCTGTTCACTTGGCCAGACATGCTGGTCTGGCAAGTAAGGATTGTCCATCTCTTAGCCGTTATGCAGTGATGGTGTGGCCAGTTCCCTTGGCCCTGGTTGGTGCGTGCTCTCCTGTCAAGCTGGACTGAGAACTGTAACCAGACTATCATAAGGAAATAAAGCCTTTGTTCCCTTAAGCCGTTTGATGGTCATTTATCAGCAATGTTGCAGGCTGACTACAACACAATCTATCACCTATCATCTATCTATCTATCTATCTATCTATCTATCTATCTATCTATCTATCTATCTATCTATCTAGTGTTATCACAGGGCACTATATGTCCCTGTGGAGGCCCAAGGGTGACTTCAGGAATCATCCTGAATTATTTTTCCCTCCTTTTTGCTTTGTTCTGGGATTTCCCAGGCTCCACCCACCAGAGTTGGAAATTCAGGCTGCCACCATTTCCCCCTGGCATGCTTTTTTTTTCCCCCATCATGAAAAAGATGTGTATTTAGAATTAGCAGCTGGATTCAAGTTTACATGATCCTAATTTTATTGGCAACATGTAAAGCACCATCCTCAGGAGCCAGCTGAATGTGGGCTTTCTTCTCCGCAGCAGGCCTGATTAGCTTACTGACTTTGGCCACGTCAGTGATGGCCACAATGAACACGAGTGTGTTGTCCTCTATCTTCATAGCTGACTCCGTGGCCAGTGGAAGCTTGATGATGGCATAGTGGTCCAGCTTGTTTCTCCTGGGGGCTCTTCCAAGAGTATTTGGGCTGCCTCCTAATCTGCAGGGTTTTGGGCTGCCAGAAGATGGGAGATGTGCGAATTTTCTCCTTTTGGGGCTGTGGACGCCTTTCAACGCTGCTTTCGTGGCTTTTGAAGCCTCAGCGTTGGCTTCAGCTTTGGGAGGGGCAGGAGCTTCCTTCTTCACTTTCGGTGACATCTTGGCAAAAAGCCCCTTGATACTTTTTTTTTATGTAGGACCTGGATTCTGAACTCAGGACCTTTTGCTTTCGAGGCAGAGTCTTAACCCCTGAGCCATCTCTCCAGCCCAGCTCTCTCACCTTGTAACAACATTCTGAGTGACCAATGAGGGACATAGTGTCTGGTGTCCATTGCCTAAAAATATACTTGGCCTTCCCGTGGCTGGCTTCGCATGCAGGGGTTCCTCAGCCAATTTGATTTTTTTTTTCCTGCCACCCTACCCAGCTGCTCGCAGCAGAAGCCAAAACCTTCCGGATTTTGTTCCACAATCCCTAGCCTATTGGCTCAGCTTCGTGAACTTGAAGCAGAGCTGTTTGGGGGACAGTGTTCTGGCCAGGTGAGGCAGCCCGAGGGAATCCTGAGGGGAGTCCAGTCATGCACCTGCCGCGGCTCTCCGGGCTGCTGCTTTCCAAGTACCTTGGTCCTGCGTGATTGACAGCGCACTCTTGGTTGGGATCAGAGTAGAGGAAGTGGTCTTTGCAACTTCCCTTGCAGCTCTGCCTGCCAAAAGCCCTGCCACCGATTGGTTGCCTTGTTTACCCTGGCCCAGGCCTCTCTCTGTGCCCTAAGCAAACAGATTACTGTCCAGAGCACAGTCCTCACATGTTTCCTTTCTGGAGGCCAATCAAGCCCTGAAAGAGCCTCCCTGCAGCCCGGGACACCATTCGGGTTTGTTTTATCTGTCTCCACCTGCGGAGCAGGGAATTAACCTGCGGCCCAGGGCTGGGCCAGCAATGACTGGAAGGAAAACTCGCGGCTGTGCGCTCTCCACAACACACCGCAGCCTTGTTCTCCTGGGCCAGGCATTGTGCGCTGGAGGCCCTGGCCCAAATCTGAATAGGACTCTGTGTAACCCGATCTGTTTTCTTTCTTTGCTGTAGTCCCGTGTGCCAAATTGAACTGCGCTCCAATCTGTGGTCTGTATATATAGTGTTCTGCTGGAGGGTGGGGTAGGCAAAGAGAGATGGGGGAGGGAGTGTATCTGTATGTGAGTGGAGCTGGTTTTTTCCTACCTTCCTTTCCCCCCTTCTTTTTGCTTGCCTGCATCGCTCGCTCAGGCTTTGCTGTATAGAACTTCACTATCCTGTCTTCAGCAATTAACCCTTTAGCGATAACCACCGGCTTGTTCTGGGTCTTTGCATATGTGAGTCACTAAGATACCCCCCACCCCACCCCGTGCTGGCACTCTCAGAGTTAACAGCTGGTTTCTGGAAACATGAACTTCCCCAGAAGTGCTTGTGCAGCAATTAGCAGGGCTCCACTCGAATACGTAAAAATACCCCCTCGCTCACACACAAACAAGCGGCCAAGGGCTTCGGGCCCCGAGTCACCCGACTTGTGGTGGGTACCCCTTCTGCAAAAAGCTTGTGTCCTGAACTTTCCAGAAATGCTACCAAAAGTCAAGTTGTGGGAAGGTCCCCTGGGTAGACAGGCATCCACTGTCCAGTTAAAAGTGCCCTAGGCTAGAAGCTGGCTCAGGTCTTGGCAAAAGCAAACCAGTTCGGGGTTCATAGAAAGAGCTTCCTGTGGCTGACCCTTGTTGGGGGTGGGGTGGATGGCAGATGTTTCTAGGTGAACAGGAGTCCTGCTTCCCTTCTTAGAAGGAGAGAGCAGGCTTACTGAATATTGTATCTACTGAAGGAATCCACCCGAGAGACGCCCCTCTGCCTCCTGGGCTTAATTCTGTTTCCAAGAAGGTTGAATATTGGTGCTCAGGACTTTGGATCTAGGGAACAGGAGTGGACAGTGCTGGGTTTCATTATTTGTTCATTGTTTTCAGAAATCACAAAAATTCGGGGGGGGGAGAGGGAACAGAACCATGGGTCTCCTTGGGAGGAGAGGATGTCTTAGTTCATCGTGGGCTATTTTTAGAATGGAAAATGTGCTGGTTCAGAGAAAACTGATCATGTGCCCTTGTCCTAGTAGGGCACTGTGAACCCTACTCGAGGCTCCTACTATCCATTCTCACCCAGCCCTGACACCCTGTCTCCTTTAGGGAACCTTTCCAACCAGTAGGATGAATCCATAAGTAAGGCTCATTTGTCCCCCCTAATTGTCACTATCATCCTTGGAGGGCTGTGAGGATTGAGGGGGTACTGTGTCTAGGGGTCTGCATTGGCTCGAAATCTCACTTGGGAACTCTGCTTTCTAGTCTTCAGATGTGCAAGGTGCACTGGACCTAGCTCGAGACCAAGCAATAACCCCGTACTGCTTATTGCTGTATTCTAGGGGTGATGCCCCACCCCACGGTGGTCCTGGAATGTGGTGGCTCCCCGCTTGGCCCGCAGCAGTACTCTGCTAACCATCAACATGTTTCAAGATCTGAGACGTTCATTGCATAAGTTCTGTGCTCTGGAGCCACACATGGTTTCCCAGAAAGAGCAACCCAAACCCACCCCGCCACCCACCCGGACCCGGGCACTACTTCCCCCATGACTAGGGGGTCTGAATCAGCACAGGGAGTGTCAGAACCTGCTGCGCTTCGCTCCCGGGGAAGGAAGCGTGAGGCCGACCCTGGCTTCCCGGGTACCAGCTGTGAGCCAGGCGCAGGTTCTCACTGATGGGAATTCGAGGCTCTTGGTCTCATCAGGAAGCCAGTAGCACAGAGATCTTGTTCACATGGGCCATGGTGTCCTTGAGTCATCGCGCGGGTCACAGATTCTACCTGTGAACTGTGTTGATGGGGCCATCCCCTTCTTTCCTGATCCCCGTGTCCTTATCGTCCACAGCTCAGATCCCCGCTCCAGAGAGCAGCCAGCTTGTGTTCTTCTACTTAGAACCCAACAGTGGCTTCCTATCTGCCTTATTTGCATATCCTCACTGTTTATAACCACGTGCATGTGGAGACCGAGGACAATCTTGGATCTCATTACTCAGGAGCCGTCCATCTTGTTTTCGAGGCAGGGTTTCTCGTGGACCCTGCTCTCACCAAGTAGGCCGGGCTGGCTGGTCATTGAACGCCAGAGCTGTGTTTATCTCCCCCTTCATTGTGCTGAGATCACAGGTGTACGCCGCCTTGCACATGGGTTGTTGGGATGGAATTCATGTTCTTGTGCTTGTCTTAGAGCAGAACTCCCCAGCCCTCCTGCCTGTCTTACAACAGTACTCACCTCTTGGTTGGGGGCACACCGCCACCTCATGAGGTCCTAGCTGTGACTCGTCTATTCCATACTAGCCTGGCCTAACCCAATGCTTTGTCTATTCGGAGTTCTGGTTTGGCCCCTGCCCTTGTAATACATCCCAGTCTCTTCCTGGGGGACTCTGAGGCGCTGTTGTAGCTTATAGTAAACACTGCCAGCTTGAGGAAGGGGGACGCCTCTTCTTGCTCGAGGTAGAAGCAATTGCTTAATCCTTCACACTGCGAGGTCGATACCTGCTCCTCAAAGATTCAAAGATTCAGTGTTTCAGAGCACACGGGAGACTGGCATCCTGCAGTTCCTTCCCTGCCCCGAATGTGTGTGTGGTCACCATGGGCTCTGGAGATCTGGGCAGCTACTTCCTTCTTGGACAGATGCCAGCGGCGTGCCTTCCCCTTAGGTTCTGGTCACAGTTGAGGGCTCTGTGGTTAGGGTAAAGTGTCTGCCCTCTCACATAGCTTTAGGACATGAACTTACCCATCATCCTAGAGGTCCTGCTTTAGAAGGCCTTGCTGATAATCTGTGCTCTGATTCGCCTTGAACATTGGGACTTTCATCTTAGAAGAGAATTCTCTTAGGAATAAAGAAACTGGGCCTGGGTTGAATATCTAGTGTCTACCTATACACCTGAATTTGCCGCTTCAGAAGACTATTAGCCTTCTTTTTCTTTTCATGTGTGTGTACAGCATGTGTATGTGTGTGCTTTGTGTGTGTGTGTGTATACCACATACACACGAGTGCACTTGAGTGTGTGTGCCCGTGGAGATCCAAGGATGATCTGGCTCCATGGCTTTTCCATCTTGCTGTTGTGAGCCTGGGTCTCTGATAAAACCCACTGCACACCATTAGGGTTAGTCCGGCCAGCCAGCTTGCTCTGGGGATTCCCAGGCTCTGCCTTCCAGGGCTGGATTTACAGTCTGTTTGCCTCACCTGCCCGGTATTTTTATGTAGGGTCTGGACTCAGGTCCTTTTGCTTGTGAGGCAAAGGTTTTAATCCCTGAGTCATCTCCCACCCTGAGCATGAGCCCCCTTCTAGGTCAACTAAGATAAACTTAAGTTAGCCTAGCATCAGGTTTCCTGCTCAGAAAAACAAATGGCCTTTCAAAGGCTTTTGCTAGGAGAGCTTGGACGGCAGCCATTTGGGAAGGTGGAAATTTTGCCACAACCATTGATCTTTTGCCAGGATGGGTTTCGGAGGTTCCCAGAGAGAAGGAAGGCTCCCGTCCCTGACACCCAGCCTTTAATTTCACCACTCTGTCTACCAGACGTGTGGATTTGCCTGTACTCGCCCTAAACAGAAAGCCTCTCATGCGTGGTGGTGCATGCCTTCGATCTCAGCACGTGGGGAGCAAAGCAGAGACTGCTGCAAGTTCAAAACTAATTTGGGCTATATAATGAGTTCAAGGCCAACCAGGGACTCATAAGTGTGATTTTATCTCAAAACAAAGCAAAACAAAACAAAAAACCCGAGCAAACAAAACCAAAGTTGTCAGACAAAAAGCCACAGAATTATTTTTTTAAAATTTTTTATTATTATTTATTCAACTGCGCATGTGCGTGTGTATGTGCGCGCGCGTGTGTGTCTGTGTGTGTGTGTATGTGCGTGTCTGTGTCTGTGTATGTGTAGAACCACGGACGAATTCGCGAACCACCATGGACGCCTCCACCTCCTTCTGCCCGGGATTCACAGGCTCCGCCCTACCAGGACCAGAAGCGCAGGCCGCCCCCGCTTCCGCCTGGCGTCTATACGTGGGATCTGGGATCCGAACTCAGGATCTTCCGCCTGCAAGGCAGAGGCTTAACCCCTGAGCCACCGCTCCAGCCCCCACAGAATTATTAAAATGTTAAGTCGCCTTGCCCAGGTAGCAGAGACAATCTGCCAGACGTATTTTGATTTTTCTGATTCTTTGAAAGACCCCGGAGATACGTCTTCTTTGTCATCAGTGTAACACATTAACATTCTTTTCAATTAAGATTCAGTATCGGTCTCGTGGTTGCAGGAGTGTGAGCAACATTCTCTTTGTCCTGAAACGCTGCGTGTAATGAAACTGCCACGCACATTGTTTTCCAGCGCGCCGCTTATTAAAAAGAAATGATTTTTGATGAACAACTAGGCGCATGTTCACAGCATGAGGTCTGTCAGGAATGAACCAATGAACCCATCTCCAATCAGATCCACCCCTGTGTGTGTGTCGGGGAACACATGTAGGGCTGGGGGTTTTGTCAGATGTCAATTCTGGCTGATTGTTCCTGAGGTCATGTGTCATGGTTGGAATATGAGTTGTCCCCCACGGGCTCACGTGTTTGCATCCTTAGCAGCGTTAATGTTTGGGAAGGTCATGGCATCTTCAGGGGGTGGAGCCTTGCTGGAGGAAGGCACATCCCAGGGGGCGGGGCTTGAGGTTGGGTAGCCCCGCCCTACTTCCGCTAGTAGTCCGCTCTCTCTTCAGGATCCCTGCAGGCAGCTGAGCTCCTCCAGCTTCCGCTACCGCCCTGCCTTCTGTTGTAGGATTCCCACCTTAATGGACTATGTCTCCCCTCTGATTCCCACCGTAATCGGCTATGTCTTCTCCTCTGGAACCATAAGCCGAATGGATCTCTCCTTTTCTCCCTTCTCAAGCTGGGTTTGAGTATTGTCTCCCAGCAGCAGAAAGAAAGAGTAACTGTGTCCATCACGGGACTGCTCTCCCTGTGTCTTGGGAGTGTCCACACACTGCCGTGAGGTTTTCAAGAAAGATTATTAGGTAAGTGTTTGTAGATGCATGCACATTTGGGATCGAGGTGTGGGGTCTGATACCATTCGGAAGGGAGATGGAGGGGACGCTGAGCTGAGGCACGCTGACCTGGGATGGGGTCTCCTGTACTGGGAGCACTCTGATGATGGGCGGAGCTTCAGGCCCCATCCAGAGCATACACAGCCAATGCATCCCCCTTTTTCCCACCTGTGGGACCACCAGAGGACCCACATGGAACTCACCAGCCAGAACCTGGCAGGTCCATGAGTTTAATTTTAATTTGGCTTTGTTATCTAAGCCATTATGTAAAGTTTCTCTCTCTCTCTCTCTCTCTCTCTCTCTCTCTCTCTCTCTCTGCAGTAAAAGTAGAAGATCTGGGTCTACAATGTCAATTTCTTCATAATATCAACCTTTACGTTACCTCTGCTTTACATTGGAGGTGACCATACAGAGTCATACTATAAATGTAAGCTTTCAGGGAGAAGACCCCCAAGAGAGCCCAGAACCCAAAGAAAAAGGCCCTTGGGCACATCACATGCCCCACACATCCTCAGGGGACTCTGGTGTCTACTATGGTTTAGACATGAAGTGCCCCCCAAGGGAATTCCTGTGTTAAAAGTGTGGTCCCCATTTGGTAGATTCAATCACTGAGAGGTTACTGGATCTTTGAAGACTCTGAATGAGTCCATGGGTTATTCCCAACAGATGGATGCAGAATTTGATGCCCGTGAGGTTGCTATTACCAATTTGACAGGATTTAGAATCCTCTGCCTGGGAGACTAGCTTCTGGGTATGTCTAAAAGGGAGTATTTACATCAGTAGTGTCTACATTGGTGGTGTCTACATTGGTGGTGTCTGTACTGGTGGTGTCTGCATCAGTGGTGTCTACATACTGGTGTCTGCATCAGTGGTGTCTGCATCATCAGTAGTGTCTGCGTCAGTGGTATCTATGTCCGTGGTGTCTGCATCAGTGGTGTCTGCATCATCAGTAGTGTCTGCATCAGTGGTGTCTGCATCAGTGGTGTCTGCGTCCGTGGTGTCTGCATCCGTGGTGTCTGCATCAGTGGTGTCTGCATCATCAGTAGTGTCTGCATCAGTGGTGTCTGCATCAGTGGTGTCTGCGTCCGTGGTATCTACATCAGTGGTGTCTGCATCAGTGGTGTCTGCGTCAGTGGTGTCTGCGTCAGTGGTGTCTGCGTCAGTGGTGTCTACATCAGTGGTGTCTGCATCCGTGGTGTCTGCATCCGTGGTGTCTACGTCAGTGGTGTCTGCGTCAGTGGTGTCTACATCAGTGGTGTCTGCATCCGTGGTGTCTGCATCCGTGGTGTCTACGTCCGTGGTGTCTGCGTCCGTGGTGTCTGCGTCCGTGGTGTCTGCGTCAGTGGTGTCTACATCAGTAGTGTCTATATCAGTGGCATTTGCATCAGTGGTGTCTGCATCATCAGTAATGTCTACATCAGTGGTGTCTACATCAGTGGTGTCTGCATTGGTGGTATCTGCATCAGTAGTGAGCTGAGCACTAGGATTCACCTCCCTCTGCTTCCTGACTGTGGACACAACGGAAGCAGCTGCCTCTAGCTCTTCCTCCTCCATAAGGAGGGACTGAATCCTTCAACTGTCAGATGGAGTAAACACTACCTTCCTGAGCTTGCTTTTGTCAGTCATTTTGTCATAGCAACAAGACAAGTGGAGGGTCCTAGGTGGGAGGCGATAGAAACTTTCAGAAGTTAGAGCTCCTTCCAGCTAACTTGGGGGTTTGTCCTTGTCTCAGACCCAGCTTGTCATAGCAGATACAGGGGTCAGTTTTTGATGCTTGAGAGTTGAGCTCTGGACACATTCATGAAGAACTGACGGTTGAATGAAGCCCCGAGCAAGCGTGGAGGGGACAGTCTGATGGATGGGGGGGGGGCTGAAGCCACAGGCGGGTGGGGTGAATAAGATGGGGGGAGCTAGTTAAGAGAGTTGGCATCTTTTGACATCCTTGGCCAGACATGCTGGTCTGGTACGTAAAGATCGTCCCTCTCGACAGTCCTGTGGCTACGGTGTGGCCGGTTCCCTCAGCAATTGGTGCTGGTGTGGGCCCTCCTGCCGAGCTATCGAATAAACTCTAACAGACCATCGTAAGCCAAAATGAAACTCCTGTTCCTTTAAGCCCTTGGTTGTGAGTTTATCAGAGCAACTACAGCACAGCTCCTCTTCCCTCTCTTTCTCCTCCCTCTCTCTCTCCTTTCTCTTTCTCCTTTCTGTCCACTATCAGTCAAGCAGCCTCTGCCATGTGCTCCCCTTGGCATGACGTTCCACCACCCCAGGCCCAGAACAAATAGAGCAAGTCAGCCATGAACTGAGGCCTCTGAAACCAAGGTCCAAAATAAATCTTTCCTCTTCCTAAGCTGTTTATATAATGTATTATGTCACGCGCACACACACACACACACACACACCTAACAAACACTCTATATGTGAACGGTTTGCACACTGTAGTCTTCCCAAGCTGAGCAAGGACTGAGGGCAGAATTTCTCAGTCATGAAGGACTTCGGGGATGGGGGAGGGGGTCTTCTCTGGGTCATAAAAGACCAGGCTCACACCGGAAGCAAGGCACGGGCCTCTCTTTTGCTGAAAGGCTGAGTGGGCATCTTGAGTTTGTCTGTAACTCCTCTGCAATTCTTCAGGCCTTTTAAGTTCACAACGAATCCGACTCCCTCAGCACATCCCTGGCGAAATGTGACCAGCGTGCGTTGACCAAATGTGGATTTTTTTGCCTTTTATTTCTTTTCCGCTCCCAACTCCATCGTTAGCCTCCAAGTTGTAATCTTATCACATTTAACTGCTTCCACGTAAGCAGATCTAGGTAGATGTTCAGTAGTTCCAGCTGCAGTCTGTTAAGAACAGATGTGCTCATGGATGGCCCGTGCTGAGCCACTTAAATGTGTTTTTCCATCAGCAGCTTTGGGGTTTCTACCCTCTCTTGGAAGGCGGAAAGAATAAGAAAGTGGAGCGGTCATTAAAGTGGATATTACACGCGTCTGGGTTCTCAGCAGCCAGCGTTTGCTATTAGTTTTCGGACAGCAATCGGCATGCGAGGCTGTGAAGCTGGAGTAGGTGTTTCCTGGATGTGGTTTCGCGGACGAAGGGCCGAAGGGCCGGGAGGATTGGTTGAGTGCTGCGGGGTCCCTTGTCTCTCTTCTGGCCTTTCCCGGTTGAAGGACCGCACACCCTCTGACTGAAAGCATCGGTGAGTTCTGTATTTCTTTGACCTTCAGACCTGCAGTTGCTGGAGAGGGAAGAGAGACAAACTCAACGACTCAACGGCAAAGATGCAAACTGCCCATGAAAAAATGGGCAAAAGAGATGGCCTGATGACTTAAGTTTCATACTCAGAACCCAAGCTGCAAAAACAAACAAAACCAAAAAATATGGATGTGGTTGTGTCTATCTGTAGTTTCAGAAGGAAAGCTGTCACAGCTAGGCACAGCTGTCAACCTGACAGCTGAGGGTTTGAGCTCCGGGCACCGTTGCAGAGAATTAATGGTTGAGTTAAGCCCAGAGCAAACCTGCAGGAGATTGTCTAGCTGATGGGGAAGGCCCAGCCCATAGTGGGTGGGATTAGACCCTGAACAGGTGAATAAAATACTGAGAGCTGGTTGAGGAAGTTGGCATCCTTCTGTTCACTTGGCCAGACATGTTAGTAAGGATTCAGCCGTTATGTGGTGATGGTGTGGCCAGTTCCCTTGGCCCTGGTGTTGGCGCGTGCTCTCCCGTCAAGCTGGACCGAGAGCTGTAACCGGACCATCAGTAAGGAAGTAAACCCCTTGTTCCCTTAAGCTGTTTGATAGTCATTTATCGGCAACCATGCAGGCAAAATTGCAACAAAAGCAAAGACAAGAGAATCAAGTGAATCCAGCACCAAGTGAAGTTTCAGAGTGTGTGTGTGGGGAGGGGGGGTAGGGGTGGGAGGGGTTATTAGAATGTTGTGAGGGGAGGGGGGGAGTTTAATTTCCAGGTTCTTGTGTTTGGGAATCAAAGATTGAAACCAGAACACAGGCAGGGGATTGTCATAGGTGGGCACAGGTGTCAACTTGACTGGAGGGTTTGAGCTCTGGATACGTTTGTGGAGAATTAGTGGTTGAGTTAAGCCCAGAGTGAACTGCAGGAGACTGTCTAGCTGATGGGGAAGGCCCAGACTATGGTGGGTGAGATTGGGCACTGAAATAAAATACAGACAGCTGGTTGAGAGAGTTCGCATACTTGTGTACACTTGGCCAGACATGCTGGTCTGGCAAGTAAGGATCGTCCCTCTCGCAGCTGTTATGTAGAGACGGTGTGGCCAGTTCCCTCGCCTTGGTGTTGGTGCGTGTTCTCCTGTCAAGCTGGACTATAGACTGTAACCAGATTGTCGTAAGGAAATAAACTGCTTGTTCCCTTAAGCCGTTTGATAGTCATTTATCGGCAACCATGAAGGCGAACTGCAATAGGGATTAAGACAGAGTTTATCACAGGGAGAAAGAGTGGAACTCACTAATATAAAATCCAGGAGGGGCAAGGGAGCCATTTGATGCCTGGCAGGGTCAGTGGTATTTGTAAACTTGGACAAGAGAGTAGTTTTTTTCTCATTGGTGAGATCTAGTATCTGTGAATCTGATTGGTCTGTTGTGGGGTCCGCCGCTGCTGCCCCATCTCAAGGCTGAGCTGAGGAATTTAGTTCATTAACATCTGAGGGGCTTTGGAGGAGTTCATATCCATATCCATTCATAAACAAAAGGTTGGGAGAAGTTGGAATCTTATCTCAGTGGGAGGTTGGTGCCAACTTCTGCAAAAGGAGCCCTCCAAAGATTTTTCCCAGCAGGGCTTTCTCCTCTGTCCTATTCTAAGCAACCTAGAAAAACTTTTCTCTCTCTCAAGAAGATATTCAGTTAAATGAGATGAGCCAAACACAAAAGGTCAGAGGCTGATTTCACTTCCAAAGAGTACTTAGAGCAGTTCAACTCCCACAGACAGTGACATTGTGGTCGCCAGGGGGCTGGGCAGAGGGAAGTGGACAGGGATTGTAGTGGGTTTAGCGTGTCAGTTTTTGAGGTCTGAGGATGGGCTGCAGAACAGCGTAAACAGACCTAAAACAACTGCACTGTGCACTTAAATGGTTAGCGTGACTAAGGAGAAAAACAAGACAGAGACATGGTAATGCACTGGCAGATAGGTGGGCTGTGGAGACACACACACACACACACACACACACACACACACACACACACATTCAGATGACATGAGATAACGTGGGTTTGTAACCAGACAGTAAAACAGAAAGTAGGGAAATGACAGAGAGAGCGAGAGAAAGAGAGAGAGAATTTTCTGTAGGCGGTTTAGAATAGGAATTCTAGCTGAATGGTTTTTCTCTAGGCATAGGCAGTGTGGGAACAGAGCAGCCAGACTGGGAAGGTCTTTGAAGGTCATCCCCAGTACCCAGCTTATCCCTCAGGAACACACGTGCAATACGCAGGAACTGTCTCTGACCCCCAGAGATAAGGTCCCCGACTTCCCCCAGCCTTTCGTTTATGAAAGGCTGTCCAGATGAGGTTCTCAAATGCAGCTGACTTAAGCCCCGGGAAAGAAACAGCAAAGTCAGAAGCTCCACCAACATCCCAATGTGAACAGGGGAAACCCGAAGCCCCTAAAGAAGCTAAAACTAACCAATGAGGAAAAATTACTTTTCCCTGGCCAGCCTGACCCTTTAAATACCTCAGACACTGTCAGCCACCAGCGGGCTTTTTTGCCCCTCATGGACCGTGCATCTCTTTTTTCTCCCCTAATAAACTCTTCCTTAATCTTCTACACATGTTCTGGTTTCAGTCTTTGGCTCCACAACACAACAACCGGGACGGAAACCCCCACATGGTTACCTGATCTTCCCCACCAGTGTGGCTGTCAGGACTATCAAAAGAATGAACCCTGATTTTGAAACTCCTCCCCCCCCCCCCCGGAATCTCACGCTGGGAGCAGGAAGGAACTGGTATGGGTCTGAGGAAGTATGTGTCTCCCAAAAGTGATTCACACAGCTCTGACAGCTTTGCAGGACGGTAGGTAGAACCACACCGGTGGCAGAACTATTGACTTAAACCTATCTCTTGCTTTCCCCTGTAATTTGAACTCTCTCTCTCTCTCTCTCTCTCTCTCTCTCTCTCTCTCTCTCCTCTTGTACTTAGAAAAGGAAACATTTGGACTAGAACGAGCCTCTTTCCCCCCATGGCCATATTGAATACATTTCCTTTATTCTGCATTTCACTGTCAATTTGAATTCTTATAATTTAACACGGGCTGGTGGCCTAACCAGAGGCACAGACCTGATGCTCGTGGTCCAAAGACAGGTTGTGCTCGATCGGGTTTTGATTCCCAAGAAATAGCAATTTTCCTACCTTTGTGAGTTGACGTTTCCTGGGTCTTGGGCACATCTGGGAGAGCCCATGTGTGACGTGTCCTTGGGCCTCGTATCCTGGAGCTTAGAGCTGTGTCCTAGGACAGACCATCTGTTCTCTTGGGCCTTGAATCCAACACAAAGGCCCTGCTCATCTGCAGATGTCTGGTAAACCACAGGGACCACGGGCTTCTTTCAGCTGGCAGGGTCTGTTGTTTGGCTTTGCACTAGTACGTTCTGGGATTTGGGAGAAGGGAGACTTTGGGGTGAAGGCGATAGGGTCCCCAGGCCTCAGGGAGTTGAGACCAGCTGTATATAGCAGCTGCTTCTAAGTGTGTGCTGGCCCCTGAATGTGTTTTTACCACTAGTCTTATGGAAGGAGGGTAAGACAAGGTTGGGTTTCACGGTCTCTAAAAAAGCTCCATATCGTTTGGGCTGCTGTCTTCCTAGATTCTGTCTCAGAACCCTCTGCACGATACACTGCTGTGGAAAAATGGCGTTCCTATTCTTCTTAGTGTCCATCGGGACTCTGGGATTGAGAATAACCGCCAACATCTCAATGCCCCACGCTATCTGGTTATTCTTGGCTCCAAAGGCAACGAGAGACCCCAGGGCCGAGTTGGGCCGTCCAGGTAGAAGGGACTTAGGGAAGGTGGGCTTTTGTACCGCCTGATACAAAGGGCTTTGAGGAGGCTGAACGGGAAGAGTGGCTGGTTGGGGGGTTCGATCAGTTTCCTAGGGCAGAGCACAACTGCACTTTGTCTTAATGAGGAGGAAAGAGCAAAATCAAAGCATTCATTAACACTTCAAAGAAGATGAAAGAACACATTTTGTTCTTAATTGCTGCCCTATAGGCGGGGGGCTGCAGCCTGTTGGGTAATCCCCCTCTCCCCCTCTTGTTTTTAGGGAGGACGGAGGGAGGAGTCTGCTCAGGGATTCACCTTGGTTGAGATTAGAGGGGAGCTCCAGCTTCGGGGTTACCTTGCTGTGGGGTGCTTGTCCCCATATAGACCTATAATCTATTTAGCAGACAGTTTTAATGACTCCAAGTGGTTTGTGAATACCTCAACGGCGTCCCAGCTTCTCATATCTCTTCTCTATTCTTTTTAAAAATAGATATTTTATCTATTTGTTTACGAGAAGAAGGAGAGGGAAGAGAGCAGGTACACATGTCGAGGTCAAAGGACAGCTTTCAGAAGTCAGTTCTCTGCCATGCTGGGCTCGAACTCAGGTCTCCAGCTTTGCATGCAAATGTCTTTACCTGCCAAGCCATCTCACCGGAGCTCTGCTCCATTTCTTTTGCCTAATCATTTTCTTCCTGGCAAATTGGTCTGAACTTCCCCCCAAAGTAAGCATTCGAAGGCCTACATTTCCCTACCCAATTCTGGGGTTTGCAGAAGTACGAAGGTAATTTTATTCCTTTATACATTTGGCTCAAACTGGTTTGGAGCAGCACTTCTGAGCCCTTATTAGACACCAATCAAAAAATAAATAAAATAAAAAGACCTGCAGTATAGGTACTTTTTAAAAATTTATTCAATTGTGTGTGTATGCATATGTGTATGTATGTTTATGTAGAACCCTGACGAATTCGGGAACTATCATTGGACACCTCCACCTCCTCCTTGTTTACTCCGCCCACGGATTCACAGACTCCGCCCTACCAGGACCAGAAACGCAGGCCACTCCGCTTCTGCACGTAGGGTCTAGGATCCGAACTCAGGACCTTCCACCTGCAAGGCAGAGGCTTTAACCCCTAAGCCACCGCTCCAGCCCCCCAGTATAGGTACTTAAGCAGTACCTGAAGGCACTCAGACAGAACAGGCACCTCCGATTGGCTGAGAGATGTTCCGCCCAAGAATGGTCCTGTGACAAATGAAGAGATCAAGGTAGAATGCATTGTATTAGTCAGGTTCTCTAGAGATGCAGAATCGACACAATGAATATAATATAGGGAATGTATTGATTTGGCTTACAGTATGGCCGAGGTAGTCCAGCGATGGCTGCTGGTAGCCGAGGTAGTTCAATGATGGCTGCCGGTAGCTGCTCAGTTCGGTAGTCAAGTGGGTGATGGCTGAAGGCTGGAGAATTCCTAGAGTCTTCAGTCTAGCCGACGACTAAGAGGGTTGGAAGGCTGGAGGGTCGAAGAAACCGGGTGGCCGGAAGGAAGAGCGATTCCTAGCACAGCTGCGATAAGGCATCTGTTCTCTTTGGTGGCTCCTTTTTATGTGATGCAGTACTGGGAGGATCCTGTGAGAGCTTTGGAGGTTCTGATAGGATCTAGGGTGGGTACAATCCTATCGAGTGATCTCAGTTGATCCTTTCCAGAGGTGGTCTCAGCCCATCTTCATTAATACTGGGTGTGTCAAGTTGAGACCCAGGCTTAATTACCACATGTGTGATGCCACCTGTTCTCTTATCATCTGCCTCTGTCACTTATGTCTCTGCCCCAGTCCATGAGGTTTCAGAATCAATTCATGGCCAGTCACCCGGGATGTCCACATAGTACCCACCATCAGTGCCCCATGATGCATCCTTCGCGTCCCCCAAGTGACTGGCAGCTTCGTGACCTTTTCTTTCCAGCCGCCAATGAGAGGGGACTTACGAGATGTGGGCACGCCTCACTAGCGCACACAACTCCTGAAGAAAACAGGATAAATTACAGAGAATAGCAACGGAATGATTACAGAAAGGTATACGGGGCAGAACCCATTAGCGGGCGACATTTTGTTCAAAACTCGGATGGTGGCAGGCAGAATAACACCCCTTGTGCCGGAACGCACTCAGCTGTAGCAATGACTAATAATGCGGCCGAGGAGCGACGCACATTTTCCTCCCTTTTGTGCCTATTTTCATAAGTTAATAACTCAAGCATGAAGATTGGTTCAGGCTGAACACTAGTGGTAAAAGTCCCGCAAACTGTGCGGACAAACAACACGCTGCTGCTGCTGTTACTTAATTTGGTCGGGGCTGTTTTTTTAATCTTTTTTTAAATTTTTTTTTTATTTATTCAATTGTGCATGTGTGCGTATGTATGTGTGTGCGTGCGCGCGTGTGTGTGTGTGTGTGTGTGTGTGTAGAACCACGGACGAATTCGGGAACCACCATGGGCGCCTCCACCTCCTTCTGCCCTGGGATTCACAGGCTCTGCCCTACCAGGACCAGAAGCGCAGGCCGCCCCCGCTTCTGCCTGGCGTCTATACGTGGGATCTGGGATCCGAACTCAGGACCTTCCACCTGCAAGGCGGAGGCTTAACCCCTGAGCCACCTCTCCAGCCCTGGTCGGGGCTGTTTTTGAAGTTGAGAAGAGTGGAAATGTCAGCATGGGTTTTGCTAGGAATAGATTTTCATTTAGCTCAAGAATGTGTGGATTTTACTGTAAAAGTCTACTTTTAGTAGGGACAGACAATAGTTTCTTACGGGTGTATGCTTCTGATGATGGGGGACAGGATGGAAGGGAACCTTGGGGAATGTATCCAGCCAGACACTTCTATCTATCTCACTTGCAAACCAACCCAACAACTGGCAGAGATTGGGTGGTGGGGAGGGGAAGGGGTAGGAGGGTAGCAGCCGCCTTAAACGAGGGAGGAGAGGTGAAGTCCACTGTGGGCCTCAGTGAAATCTTAGAGCAAAAGCAGAAAATGAGCTGATGAGAAATAGCGGCTCCGCTTGTTCCTCCAGGAATTCAGTTTCCTGAGTGTTTCCTGCTGCGCCGAGAACCAAAAAAAGTACAAGTGGGGTGGGATGGGGCAGATTGCATGTGACCCTTCTCTTCGTGTGTTGTGTGCACAAGAGGGCACTGGAATGTGTGTGTGTGTACGTGTGTGTATGTATATAAGAGGACACTGGAGTGTGTGTGTGTGTGTGTGTGTAGGAGAAGACACTGGAGTGTGTGGTGTGCCTGTGAAGGTCCAAGGATGACACCGGGAATCTTCCTAGATTGCGTTACCTGCTTCGCTCTGTGGTTTCGCACCGCCATTTTCCCTCAACATCTTTCTGTGGAATCACGGGATTAGAACTCGGGTCCTTTTGCTTGTGAGACAAAAGCTTTGACCTCTTAGCCATCTACTAAGCCCTGACCCTTCTCTTTTGTTGGGGGCAGGGGATCTTAAAAATAAAGGAAAACAGAGTGTTGCCATCACCCATATACCCACATTCTCCAAAGAATACGTCACTCTGATTAAAAAAAAAAAAAACTAACAAGCAAACAACAAACCAAGCTGCGATAAAACTGACAAACTTGTATGCTTTCCTTTATTTTGCAGCCAAAATGAGGAAGAGGAAAGGAAAGGCCACTAGCATTGCTCTCCATGGAAAGAATCAGATCCTCACAAGATTTCCATGCTGGTAAGACATCGTTATTGTCCCACTTACAGATGGCCCCATCCACATTGGCCACAAGGGTAGTGTGCAGATCTCAGGGAACAGAGCGGGGGCAAAGGCCCCCCAGTCCCACCTGTGTGTGTGTGAAGGAGAAGTAAATCCAGCCCCGGCCAGGCAGCCGTTCCCAGCACAGAAATAAATCAACGGTGTTCACATGGCAAATTTTAATCCGCGCCTCACACGTGGATCACTGGAAAAAAGGAAAAGAAAATATCCTTTCACTCATTTGCCACCCTCTGAGGACAATTTGATGATGATGATCTTTTGAGGAGAAAATGGCTTCATGGATAAATCTTTAATATTCGCTTCCACCCATGGTACTGGAATCTTTGATGGTGTTGAAAAAATGAGGTGACAAGGGAGGAGGGTGTCTCTGTGGGTCTTGGAGCTGCCAGGTTGCCCACGTGACTTGAATTAGTTCAGTTCCCCCTCCATGCCCCACACCCCCTTATCAGATCCTATAGAGACATGTATTGGCTAAGGCTGAAGGGAACCTGCTCCGGCCAGCAGCTAACAAACACTAAAAATACTGCAGAGGAGCCCGGGGTCCAGGCTCAGACTGACAGCTGTGTTTATAAACCCACTCTCCTGGCTTTAAAAAAAAATTCTCTTTTCTGTGTTGATTGATCTTGGCTCCAGAGAGATCGTGCTGCTTATTTCAGAGTGGCTTAAATTCCCCTCTATAGCAGCTCTCGAGTTGTTTTTAGGAAAGGGAAAAGGCAGTGTTTTCTCTCTCCAAAGACAAGCGAACCTTGCAGCACGAGGCCAAGTTCACCGCTGAGTCCTATTCCAGCCGCGATGCTTCAAGCTGCAGCACGGGGTGCGTGGGGACCCCAGAGGAGAGCAGATCCTTTCCTGTTTCCCACAGGGAGGCTGCCTGTGTCTGCAGATCTTGTGGGATTTGCCCCAGATTCTGGGCTGACAGGGCAAATCCCTTCTCTTTTCCTGAGCCATTTCGGAGCCAAGGTTTATGGGCACTGTTGCGTACAAGGACACAACCACAGCGTTCCTGGCACAGAGTTTTGGCTCGTCAGCTAAAGGATTTCAGCATCCTTCCTGCCTTCTCCCGACCTGTAGCAGGTGGTTGGAAAGACACCCACTGAGGCTCTGGGACGCAGGGGTACTGTGTGGTCTTCTGAGAATGTCCAGAGGAGGCGCTGATAGTTGGGGTGTGTGACATGCTTTCTCTTTCCTTTAATCCAGCACAGTGTTATCTGTCAAAGACAGCAAAGCAGAGAGATTGCTGAGCGCTTAGAATGGGGTCCCAAGCTAGTTCCATAGGAGTTTTCTAGGTATTGCAGTTCGCCCGCATGGTTGCTGATAAATGACCATCAAACGGCTTAAGGGAACAAGGGGTTTATTTTCTTACGACAGTCTGGTTACAGTTCTCAGTCCAGCTTGACAGGAGAGCTCACGCCAGCATCAGAGCCGAGGGAACTGGCCACACCATCTCTATGCAGTGGCTAAGAGATGGACAATCCTTACTTGCCAGACCGGCATGTCTGGTCAAGTACACAGAAAGATGCCAACTCTCTCAACCAGCTCTCTGTGTTTTATCCAGGGCCTAATCCTACCCACCATGGGTTGGACCTTCCCCATCAGCTAGACAATCTCCTGCAGGTTTGCTCTGGGCTTAACTCAACCACTAATTCTCTACAAATGTGCCCAGAGCTCAAACCCTCAACAGTCAAGTTGACACCTGCATGTAACTATGACACTAGGAAACTTGCATTTCCTCTCATGAATCCATCTTCTTTCTTCTCCCTCTGCATCTCTATTTATTTCTGCTCCCTCCTGGGTACCACTGGATACCGCCACCGGCTCACTGTCAAGTGTAATTTGTGAGAAATTCTTCTCCTAACAGGGAAATGCTCGGTCTTCTGCAGTGAGAACTACGATAATTTTATAGATGTCTTCACTGGGTTGAGAAGGTTCTGCTCTTATTTGGCTGAAATGCCTGCTGGATTTTATCAAATGATTTTTCTCTGTCTAGGAAGACTTCCTGCAGCTTACCAATGCTATCACTTCATATATCTTCTTCACATTCATATAGAATAACATGTGATGCTGTTATTTTTGCTTCAACCATCAACATAATTTGGAAGACTCGGGGAGAAGGAATTTCTATTGGATTTACTGAGACTTTTATTTACCGTGTTCTTTCTTTTGTACTGATTCCTTCTCCAAGATTCCTTTGTTGCTGCCTTCCTGTTTGGCAGTTTCTTTCTAGTCACCGCCAATCCCTCGCAGGATGTCTGCTGTTGAGAAATACACTTAGTCTCTCTGACTTTCTCAGAGTGTCTTGGTTTCCCACTCTTCCTGAAGGGTCTCCTGGGATGTGATTCTAGACCAGCGGTCACTTTCCTGAATACTCTCTGGCCACTCTGGTTTCCAGTGAAAATTTGCTAGTAATTTTTTTCCCCATTGCAAGATTGTCATTTCTTGGTTAGAGAGGTGGTTCAGGGGTTTAGCCTCTGCCTCACAAGCAGAAAGATCTGAGTTCAGATCCCACATCCCAGGTGAAAACACCAGGTGGAAATGGTGCACTTCTGACCCTGGAAGGGGGAAGCCCCAAAGCAAAGCAAAAAAGAGATAGAGCAATCCAGGATGATTCCAGAAGTCACCCCTGAACCTCCATAGGCACGCACAGTGCCCTCTGACACACACAGAAATAACCTTCCCTATGCAAAAAAAAAAAAAAAAAAGAAAAATTGCCATTTCCATCTACTTCTAAGATTTAATTAATCTCACTTGCTTTTTTGTTTTGCAAAATTTGAATACAATGTACTTGGTTTGGATTTATTGAGTTTGGGGATGTCTGCATGTGCTCGTGTCTGTGGTTGTCCATGCATTTGCAGGTATGTGAGTACATGGGTATGTTTGTGTATGGAGGCCTGAAGTGATATTAGTTGTCATCCTTTATTGCTCTTCCCCTTCATTTTTTTTGAGACTGGGTTTCTAATTCAACCCGAAGGTCACCTATAGAGCTAGTTTGTCTAGCCAGCTTTCTCTGGGAATTCCTAGTCTTCGCTTCACAAAGTTGGAATTGCAGGTGGATTGCAGCACACACCTGGCATTTTACATGGGCTCTGGGAATCAGAACTCCGTGCAGCGAGTGCTCTAACCACTGAACCTTTTCCCCAACCCCATTTCTTTCTTTCTTTCTTTTTTTAGCATGAATGATTTTTCTGCTGCAGTCTCGACATTGGGAGTGTTAGAAAACTCTAGGTCCTATTGTCTTCTATTTTTAATTATTTGGCTTCTAATTATATTGGCTTCTATTATTTGGCTTTCTGAAGGTGTCCCATTTGGGGGAATTTGGAGAGTTGGAAGCCCCCTCATCATGGCTGGACATCTGGATTCCCCCATTCAGCTTCCATCGCCCCTGGAAGCTGTGGTCTCTTTCTAACTGCTGCTAGTAGTGAGCGTCTAGGATCCTATGATGTTTTCCACTGACACAGTTGGGAAGTCTGAGCAGGAACGAACCTCTCAGCTCCCCCTTCAGGCTTTTGGTGGGGAGGTAGTTGAGGTGCCTCGTGATTTCCTGGTGAGAGTATGAATCTCAGTCCCTTGCTTGACCTCTGGCCACGCAGCGGGCCGCATTGTGTGCGTGCACTAGAGCAGCTATTTCCTGGGGTTTTCCTGTCTCCGCAGGCCGCCCCTTTCTAGGTTCCCTAGCTAGAGAAAGTGGGTGTTGATGGGCATTCTTTGGATCTCATCTCATGTAGTATTTCTGGGTACCCAGCCTCTTCGGTTTCATATCTGGGATATAGGAGACAAAGAAACACACAGACCTTAACATCCTCCTCACTGTTTCTGTTCTGCACACTCCCCAGACTTTAGCATGAGGAGCAGGACAGGTAGGTGGACTGCAGTTCAGAAAGTAAAAATTCTCATCTTGCTTTTTGGCTGCGTTTCACACCAGTTGTAATTATTCTCCTTTAAACATGTTGGCATGCATACCATTAACTACGACTCAGTGTTTCATGATATTCTCACTTTGAAAATTGTATATACATGGAAATACATTTTTTGCATTTATTTATTTATTTTATGTGTGCGCGCGTGCATGTGTGGACGTCAGAAGACAAATTCTAGAAACCGGTTCTCTCTTGCCACCACATGTATGTAGGAATTGAACTCAGGTCACCAGATTTGGTGGCAAGCACCTTTACCCACAAGTGATCTCCACCAGCGCCAAACACACCAATTTTCAGTGCACCATTTGATGAATATAACTCACCTCTGGTCAACATGCAGACTTTTCCCATCACCTCATTCTTCTCATAGCCAGCTTTTTGAGACAGATCCTCCTCTTTAGTTCTGACACATCTTGAACTTCCTCAATCCTTGTCTGATCCCTCCCCTTTTCAGGGGCACTCTCCCTTCCCCCCCAGAAGTGGCAGCAAAGTTAGAAAGATACAGTGATAGTAGTTTGTTCCTTTAAGCCTATGCCCTCCCCATCCGTGTGGACTACATACTTATCATTATACCTATAGACCGGGGCAGCGCTTGGTGCTTGACCAAAAAACATCCTTTTGCAATGGAAGTCATATAATACAGCGAATCACATCCTGGCAGAGTGCAGAGAATAAGTGACTTCAGAGCGCTTGGCCCTAAACAGGACATCTGAATCAACATCCCACCCCAAGACTCAGGGAGCAGATTGGAAGAAGGGGCGGAAATAATGTAAGAGTCAGAGGATTATGGGGAATGGGGGGGGTGGGCACCGCCAAACAGTGTCTTCTGGACATAAAGAGCTGCTGTATCCACTCACTGCAGCTCTTTTACTTCCACAAAACATGCACAAGATTTGGCTTGTCAGTGCTTTATCATGAGAGAGGGGAAGACTCCATAAGGCGCCATCCTGCTGTTAAGGATCCATTGAGGGTTTCGTGCTGGCCGTGCGAGGCAGCATTATCATCCACGTTTCAGCCAGTACTCAGGCACGTGCCCCTGCAGGGAAGCCCGAGGGAACCCAGGGGTATGTGGCTACAACACAGTTCTTGGCGCTTGGGTCTGTGTGCTTCTGAGCAGGTCTGTTGTTAGAGAAACGCCTAGAAGTTGGGCAAGGAGTGAAATCTTGGTGTCTTCTGCGTGTTATTGCTTTCGTCATCACATGTTCAGCAGAGCTGAGAGTCATGTGCAAAGCCAGCCTGGTCACTCTTTAGATTTTATTTCATCGTGTGTGTGTGTGTGTGTGTGTGTGTGTGTGTGTGTGTGTGTGTATGTGTGGTGCTGCAGACTGGAAGAGCCCTTCCACGTGCTAGGGAAATGCTCTGCCACTTTTCCTCTTTCCTGCTTTTCATCTTGAGACAGGTTCTTAGGAAATCGCTGGGGTGGACTTTGAACTTACTCTTGTGGTCCAGGCAAACGTGTACTTCTCCTACCTCAGCCTCTGGAGAAGCCAGCATAGTGGGTCTGTACCCCAGGTCTGGATTTCCTGTGAGATCTTGGGTAGTCCGGGACTCTCTGCTTACAGATTGAGTAATTTTTCCCCCCAAGGTTGTTGAAAGGTGAACACGGGGTGCTAAACCATGTCGGTGTGACCCCTGGGACCCTTGCTTTTAGCTTCTGGGTTTATTGTTCACTCAATTCCAACCTGATCCCCAGAGTTTATAGAGATCGGGAGGAAGATTCCAGAATAAATCTGTTCTGTGGTTTCCAGAAGAATGACGGGGTGGCAGAGTCTTGTGTTTATTCTAGGATGGTAGCTGAGGAGGATGCTGTCTGCACCCCCATGTGGAAAGGCCGCAGGGTCAGGGTAGGGGGGTGGGTTTCATGAAAGGATTCTAGCATTGGGTAAACATGGGCTGGAATCCAGATTCTCTGGGTACCAGTGGTGAGTAACAGTATCTCCCGGGGGAGCCCGAGACAATGCTTGTGAAGCCCTTAGATGTACCATGGGCCTGGCAGCAAATGCCTAACAAGTGAGTCGGTGTTGGCTGCTGCTTTTGTTCACGGTTGTTCTGGAAAGAGGAGGGAGCACGATACAGCGAACTGCAACCCTGGAAGGAGAACAAGGCCTTCGGGAAGAGAGGTGGCAGGAGCCACCGGGCTGCTGCCCTGCCCAGGAATATGGAGAGCCGGAGACCTGCGGGAGGACGTTTGCAGGGGGACCCAACTTCTTGGATCAGTGGACCTGCGGGACCCACCCAACCTGCGGAGGGCAACTCGCACCTTTGCTGCTGCAGCTGCAGCGGGTCCAGGAAGGGAGAAGCGGCTCCAGTTGTTTCTATGCGGCCTCCGCTGCCCCAGAGGGAAGTGCTTGGCCGAGAAAGGAGGCCAGCAGGACGCCTGGACTTCACAGCGACCGGTGGACGTGGGGCGAGCTTGCCGCCACAAGCAGGCCAGGTTCCGTCCCCGTGACTGGTGTTGCCCCTCTCTGCACCAATGAGAAGCAGTTTGCAAACTTACTGTAAACAGATTACATTTTGTATCCTAATGTGGCTGCTGGCAAGCTGCCCGTGGATTTAGCCTCCAGGAAAGAAACAATGGCCGCAGCCCAGGGTTCTACTGTGACTTTCCATACATGACTTGGGGCGTCTTCCTCTTCACACCCCTCCCCCACACCTCCTTCTTCTTTCTTTCCGCAAGCAGCAAGCAAGCCCTCTCTCCTGCAGGCTTAACTAGAAATGCTGGAAGCGCTCTCTGCCCAGCTATGGCCAACAGACTCCTTTCTCCCCGAGCCAGAAAGAGGAAACAACGACAAATGCCCACAGCATCCCAGGCATCCTCCAGACACGTCACTGTCCGTCCTGGGAAGCAGCCTCGCTGTCTTCTCTGGGCATCCAGATGTTTGGTCTTACATGGCAGGCAGCTGCCTTTTCCTGGTGTTTCCTGTCCGTAGTCAGGGAGCAGCTCAGAATCCAGAGCAGGATTGCAGGCAGACCACAGCTGTCCCCCGGTGTGCATGATGCACACTCACCTATGCTGGCTGAGGACACTGACAGCAACACTCAAATGTGCACATGCATGCATTCGTACGCACGTGCGCGCGCGCACGCACACACACACGGAGAGGGGGCACACACCCTCCCCAGCGTGTATAATCATGCAACAGACTCGCAGGAGACCTCTGATTCTGCGTTTGTGAGTTAAAAGTCTAGGTGACCGGCTCTGATTGACCCTCGGTGTGTGTTACTGCTCGGGTTTCTGTGGGACACAGACAGCCCCCTCTGTTCAGGTTGCCTGACCAATCACCTCCTGACAGTCCCTGAAGGAAGGCCAAGGGGGTTGAAGCAGAAGGTGGGTGACCCGCTAGGACCAGAGGCCCCTCCCTCCCCCAGAAAGTCTTCCTGCTTGTGTCCAGGGCCAGGGAACTCACTGGTGACACCCACAGGCAGCTGGCCTCGCCGCCCAGAGCCCAACTGCCACCTCCTTCCCAGAGTGACAGCTTGGAGCTTCTTCAGCCAAACCCCTCTGTGCAGCCAGAAGTGGGTTTTCTCTCTCTACTCCAGGACGCTGTTAGAGGCACCGAAAAGGGTGTGCCAAGCCCAGCCCACTTGGGGCTTGGCATGAGACAGTCACCCGCAAGCGCCCGCTGATCCAAATGACAGATTCTGAAGCCAGAAGTGGAGTGTGTTGGAGCCGTGACAGGGCTCCAAGCAGCACTGTGCTTTCGAGGTTGGCAGAAGCTGTAGGAACCACAGCGGATTCCTCTTTTCTCGGGACCCTGACTCTGTGGGTGTTGTTTTTGGTAGTGGCCGTGGTGCTGATGGTGGGGTTATTTAAAACCTGGATGAGGAGGAATGGGATTAGGTGCAGTTGACCCTAGACTGTGAAAAGGCCACTCGCTGGTTATAAACTCATTTATCATCAATTAGCACCTCTGAATCCCTGAGGCTGGCTAGCAGCTGTGACACATCGGTTATGTAAGATGTTAACATCACTCTCTCCTCTGTTTATCCCCAAGAGGATTTGGAGGTGCCGAAGACTTGTTACTAATGTGTACTTATTAGGACAGCCCGAGGTGTGGCCCCAGCTGTGAGCCCATCTTACCATTTCACATGGTCGGTGACTTTCACTGCTGAGACTCTGCGATCTAGCAGAGCCTCGTCCTGGGCTCTTCTTGGGCCCTCACCCAGGTGGCCGACTGGCCAGGAGATAGGGCCAGCTAGGATACCAAGCTCGTTGCCTACTGAATCTGGCTACATGTAGGCAAAGGAAAGGCTTGGGTTTTATAGTTTACACTTTAAGATGCATTTTAATCGATCATTATGCACATAATATGAGCACAAGACCCCAATGGGCTTGCAGAAAGTGGCCCTCCCTCCCGCCACTGTCCCTTGGGAATTGGTTTGTTCCCTCCAGAAACAGCCAGCTGCTGCCTTCATATTTGCCAGGAACCAATGGGGGCTATTTTTGGCATGCATAGCCAGGACGCTTTAGTTACACGAAGGAGTGGCATGCGGCACCACGGTTTATTTAACCAGTTACACAATGTTAGACTCCCGGGCCGTGTTTAGTCTTCAGCCAGTATAAGCGATGTTGCCTAAAGAGAGATTTCTGGGCACGCACAGCTCACACCTGCGTGAGGCCATCTGTAGGTGACTCCAGGAGCTCCTTCCCCAGGTAGGGCTAAGCAGCTGAGTAGTTTTTGATAGATGTGCCAAGTCACTCTCTACACTGTTGCTCCGACTGCTGATTTACAAGCAACTGGCATGCAGGAGAACGCCTGTTTCCAAACACGTCTTGGATGCAGCAGGGAGCAGAGTTTGGCAGTCTGAAAGATTAGAAAGCCGGACCTCAGCACACAGTTCACTTGCACGACTCTTGCAGTGATGGGCACGAAGCATCTCTTCACAGACGCATGAGGGACGTTTGCCTTTTGACTCCTGCATTGATTTTCAGCTTCTCTTTGCCTGCCTTTCTGTGGGATGAGTGAGGGTTTTTTTCTTAATTGATTTACAGGAGTCGTGTGTGTGTGCGCGCGTGCGCGCGCATGCACTCAAGACTTTGCATAAGTCTGTGTGGAAGCAAGAGGACAAATCTCAGCTACTATCTGCAGAAGCACCACGTTCCTCCTTTGAGGCAGGGTCTCTCATTGGCTTGGAGCTCACAGGTTAGGCTAGACTGACTGGCCAGAAAATTCTAGGCCTGCTCCTGTCTCTGCTTCCTCAGTGGTCACGCGTGCCACCGAGTCTGGCTTTCTAGCAAGGGCTCTGGGGACAGAACTCAAGCATCATGCAAGGCAGCCACTTTTAGCATCTCCTGTCCATTTTTTTTGCACATCACGCATGTGTATACATGTACAAGAGTGCACTTGAGTGTGTGGCCTGTGGAGGCCGAGGGATGACAGTGGGAATCATCCTGGGTTGCTCAACCTCCTTATTGCTTTGCTTTGGGGTTTTGCAGGCTCCGCCTTCCAGGGCCAGAACTGCCAACCAGGGCCATTTCCACCTGGCAGTTGACACTGCCCCATGGGCTGGGGTCCCAGGCTGAATGGAAAGGGAGAAGGGAGGCTGTGCTTCCTGCTCTGTGTACACGTGGAGCACGCAGCGTGCTCCTGCCACCGTGACTCTGACACGCCTTCCCCAGCACGGCAGACCTCAGCCACGGGCTGAAGCGAGCCTTCCCTCCCTCGGGCTTCTGCTTGTCAGGTATTTGGTCAAAGTGAGAAGAAAAATGCTGAAAAAGTTGCAGTTCTCTGACGTGCTGAGAGGTGCAATTGTTTTTATTAATTTTTTCCTTTTCTAGTTTTGCATTTTGTGTTTATGCACATGAAAACGTTCCTCCTTATGAGATGAATATTTATGTGCATGTAAGTATATATACATAAATGTATATGTGTATGTATAAACACATATAAATGTATATATGTATATATGTGTATGTATATATAAATGTATATGTATATATTGTGCATATATATACATATAAATGTATGTGTATATATGTGCATGTATATACATATAAATGTATATGTGCATATATATATGCATATAAATGTATGTGTACATGTATTTGAATCTTTCCATAGTTTAATTTTTACATTCCAATATCTGATGTGTGCGGGGCTGGATGGGGTGCGGACTGAGCTGGGACTCAATCCTTCCTTTTCTCCACACGGCTATTGGCTATTCCACTGCTTCGATGCCATCGCCAAATGCTCCACGTGACCTCTCGGGTTTGAAACGCCGCCTTGATCTTGCCATAAAGTTCTGAGTGTGTTTAGCTGTCCTTTGGGCTTTCTCCTCCTTGGATCAGGGATTTTTTTTTCCTTAATGTGCGATGCCTGGACTCAGAACACCAGCCAGGAAACATCCCAAATGACTTTCTTATCTATGGTCCCAAGTGCAGAGAAAAATACTGCTTGCTTTAGGAAATACAGTGTTTTCTGGCTGCCGAGTTTTCTGCTCTATTACATCTATTATTCTGTGCATTACATTGCACTACATCTGCCCTTTGTAGGCAGGTCTCCAGCAGTTTACTTAGGAGAGAGAGAAAGAGAGAGGGAAAGACAAAAGAGAGACAAAAGAGAGATGAGAAAGGGGAAAGAGAAGAGAAGAGAGAGGAGAGAAAGAGAGGGAAAGAGAAAAGAGAGACAAAAGAGAGACGAGAAAGGGGGAAGAGGAGAGGAGAGGAGAGGACAGGAGAGGAGAGGACAGGAGAGGACAGGAGAAGGGAGGGGAGGGGAGGGGAGGGGAGGGGAGGGGAGGGGGAGGGGAGGGAGAGGAGAGGAGAGGAGAGGAGAGGGGAGGGAGGAGATCATGTATTCGTGGCACACACGTGGCAGTCAGAGGACAGTTTTCAGAAGTCTCTACTCTCTTGAAGCTATATGGGCTTCCAAGGATAAATCTGCCATTGGCAGGTTTTCCGGCAGGTGCTTTATCTACCAAGCCGTCTCCTGGGTCCCCACCACACGAACACACGTGTGTTCACGCTGTTTGCCCGACGTGAAAGTCTTGACATTTGGGGCTGTGAGGAAAGCAACATAACCTAGATGGAAGAGAGAGAGAGGAGGAGAGACCCAAAGACTACTGCGAGCAGGAAACTTAGCATGGACCCCCTGAGTTGACTCTGTGGCCTGCTGATGCCTGCCAGAAGCCATTAGTCTCCCCGAGGGACCAAATATGGCCCAACTCCTTTTGGACACGCTGATTGTCTTCCAGCGGAGAAACAGGAGATGGGTTGCTTTGGAGGGGCTGTGACCTGACACTCCTCCAATAAGTAGAGAAGACGTCACAGCCCCCGAAGAACCGCATCTCCCCAGGCCACACGCCACTGCTTCCTACGCCTGCCAGAGATAGTTCGAGGTTTCCAGCTGCCACTCTTAGCACCTGCCAGAGCAAATTTCACGTTGTCTTGGTTTTGCTTCGTATCAGTACCTTTTCCTTAATGTCTTTGTGCTCTGTATTAATCAGGGGTCTCTAGAGAAACAGAGCCTGTAGAACAGGTGTGAATATAAGGAAATTTGTTAGATTAACTCACAAAATAAAATCAGTGAAGTTTGACAGTAGCTGCCTATAGCTGTTCAGTTCTTCTTCTCTCTCTCCCCCACCCCCATAAATAGTGGTTTATTCCAGAGCTTCTGCAGATCAGGCCTATCTTCAGCTGTTCACAACCATGTATCTGAGCAGGAAGAAAGAGGCAGGGTAGGCAGCAGAATTCCTCAAACTATGAGCTATTACTCCATGGGTTGTTACCAGATTTTTTTTTAATTATTTATTCAACTGTGTGCATATGCGTGTGTATGTGCGCACGTGCGTATGTGTCTGTGTGTGTGTGTCTGTGTGTGTGTGTGTCTGTATGTGTGTAGAACCATGTACAAATTCGCGAACCACCATGGACGCCTCCACCTCCTCTGCCCCGGGATTCACAGGCTTCGCCCTACCAGGACCAGAAGCGCAGGCCGCCCCCGCTTCCGCCTGGCGTCTATACGTGGGATCTGGGATCCGAACTCAGGACCTTCCGCCTGCAAGGCGGAGGCTTAACCCCTGAGCCACCTCTCCAGCCCCAGTTACCAGATTTTTTTAAATTAATAATTTTAAATTTTTCCTAGCTTTATAAGCATATCAAGTACTTATCCCTGCTCCCTCCTTCCCTCCTCCCTGCCTCCCACCCCTCCTGTTCCGTTCTTGAACTGACTATCTCAGAAATCCAAAGGATCTCTTGGAAGCCTCGACCCTCCTTTGCACTGGAGGGATGAAGACCCTGGGCTCTGAGGTCTAGTGATGAACAACAACAAGGCTGAAGATGCTGGGCTTGGACATCAGCAATGAGCAGCGACAAGGTGCAAAAGGCTCCTGTGGCCGCCAAGAAGAGCAGCAGCGACGGCAGCAGCGGAGAAAAAAGGCAGCAGACCAGCAGTGGACTCCATGCAGCAAGGCCACAGAGATCACGAGAGAGCAAGTCCCTTCCCTTTGCACTTCCTTTTGTTCTGTCCACCACTGGAAAGCATCACCCATTATGGTCTGGATCTTCCATATCAATTAAACAGTACACCTGCAGGCTTTTTTCAAGTTACCCTAACTATCGATTCTTCGTAGTAGCTCCCCAAACTCAGCCTGCAATTGTCAAGTTGATACCTGAATCTAACTATTACATCCTTCCTTAACAAATCCCCCTGCAGACCCATTACCAGAAATAAATAAATAGATAAATAAGTATAATTGTGGCCATATTTATCTTTTACATACAATATTAGGATCATAACATCTGTCATAGTTAGGCCCAGGTGTCAACCTGACAGTTGAAAGTTTGAGCTCTGGGCACATTTGTGGAGAATTAATGGTTGAGTTAAGCCCAGAATAAATTTGCAGGAGATTGTCTAGCTGATGGGGAAGGCCCACCCCATGGTGGGTGGGATTCGGCTCTGGAATAAAATACAGAGAGCTGGTTGAGAGAGTTGGCATCCTTGTATATACTTGGCCAGACATGCTGGTCTGGCAGGTAAGGATCATCCCTCTCTCAGCCATTATATGGAAATGATATGGCCAGTTCCCTCAGCCCTGGTGTTGGAGTGAGCTCTCCTGTCAAGCTGGACTGAGAACTGTAACCAGAAAATCATAAGAAAATAAACCCCTTGTTCCCTTAAGCTGTTTGATGGTGATTTGTCAGCAACCATGCAGGCTAACTACAACAATATCCATAGTGTCTTTAATAATGTACCTTTAAAAGTATGTGTAGTTTCTCCTCACTGTTGCTTGTGTAGCTATAGACACATAAAAGACCTTAAGTTTCACACTAGATTAGAATCAGCTCAGCCAACCTTCCTGACAGACACGGGGGTGGGAATTGTGACTATCTTCAGTTGATGGATAAAGGAATAGATGGAGCAGAAGGTTAAGTTAACCACAGTCCTGGAGGCCACAGCTAACAAGAGCAGCACTCAGAACCAGTCCCAACCAGTGCAGTGATATTCCTGCATACACTACTGTCCACGCCGCCTGGGCTCTGGCGTGAGTTGTCCTTTTAGCTATAGCTACGGTTTGCTTGTGCTTTGGTCCCCATGGGCTCATATGCTAGAAGTTTAGGTCCCAGTGTCACAGTAGTGAGGTGCTGAATCTTCAAGGGGGTGGAGCCTAGAGAGAGGTAGTTTAGACATAGGCACTCCACCCTTGCCGGTAAGTTCATGTTTCTCAGGGAAGTGGGTCAGGTCTCAGGGGACCAGATTCCCTTCCGGCCTCTCCCCTGAATCCCGGTGCTCTGCTCACTGTGAGTGTCTAGCGTACCATCTGCCACACGCCCCTTCAGAGCCGCACCAGTGCCATGCCCTTGAACTCCCAGGCTGTAAGTTAACTCAATGAACCTCTTTTCTTTAGAAAGAACTCAGCCTCTAATATCCTGTTACAACAGCACGAAACAAACTAGAAAAACCATCTTGAGAGAGAAACCCAACTGCGTGGGTTGGGTCATCCTTACAGTCCTATGCACGTAGATTCTCCATTCTTACCTTTTATATCAGTACAGTAATCCGAGCCTGAGAAGTTTAGAAGTTTTAGATATTTTTGATGATTAGCAATGCTTTTCTTTTCCATTATTCCCATTATTTTTATGCTTAAGAGAAAAGGCTTTCTGTCATTTTCAGTGGGGCAGTGAGTTTGCTTTTCGCCTTTAATTCCTTTGCCTAGCTAGAAATGAAAGCCCTCGGTCTTACTAGATCCTCATCTTCCACTGACACAAACTGGAGGCTCACCAACTTCTGGCATTCAGAACCCATAGCAACTAAACCGCTTTCTCTCAGAGTGCCAGGCAATTGCTCCAAAGTTTTCATCTAACACTTCTCTGCAATGGTGTCAGTCAAGTAGATATAGCCTTCCGTGTTTAAGTTGTCATCTCATCACACAATTCCCGTTTACATTCCCAGGTGTTGGGCAATTCCCCTGATCCCCAATTCTCAGCCTCGGTGGTAACACTCCTTTTGGGTCACATTGGCTTGGTAGCGCCTGTCAAATGCTAGACACTTGGGTTCTTCCAAAATCTTTTCGCATAAAAAGCTATGTTCTTTGCCTAGCATGTTCTTCACGTTGCAGATTTAGTTCTTGATACTTTTCTTGGATGGATGGATGGATAGATTAGATAGATAGATAGATAGATAGATAGATAGATAGATAGATAGATAGATAGATAGAGATAGATAGATAGATTGCATGTGTATCTGTGAGTGCATATGCATGCCTCAGCAGATGCACGGAGGTCAAAGAATAACTTCCAGGGATTAGGATCTCACCTTTCACTTTGATGAGACCAGGTTTTGCTCATTATCTGTGGCACTGCAAGTCTGTACTCTAGGCTAGCTCTGGCCCACAAGCTTCCAGATGATTCTCCTATCGCTGCTTCCCAGCACTGGGATGACAGATGTGTTCCCCCACTTTTGTCTTTTTCCAGGGGTTCCTGGCATTGAACTCAGGTTTGCATAGCAAGCGCTCCCAACCAGCCTTCGAGATCTCTGGTCATCGGTACTTTTCTTGACATATAGTACAAGCGAATTTTCACTGGTATTGTTGGATTGGGTTTTCTATTCCACTCTGTTAAAATCAGTTCGAGTCATTCACTCTAGTGACTCATTGACTGTTTTCTATTTCAAAAGCAGGACTATCTTGAAAGACTTCGCCCGCCACTTTGCTGACAGTATTTGAGGTTTGTTTGCTTTCACCTTTTTAATTACTCTGTTGTACCCTATGTTCTTTCTGGAATGTTGTCAGTCCACATGCCTAGTAGCTCTAGAATATTCTTCCAGAGGTTCTCATCAAGCAATCAATTTTTTTCACTGTTTGACTGTTTGCCCATGGGTGGGCTTTCCATAGCTCAATCATCTTGTATTTAAGATCTATTTTGGAAAACATTCATACTTACACAGGCGACTTCAAGTCTTTGAAGTCCTGAGTCTCTCTCTCTTCCTTCTTCTATGTCTCCCTCCCTTCCTCCCTCTCTCCTTTCTCTCTCTTTCTCTCTTTCTTTCTTTCTTTCTTTCTTTCTTTCTTTCTTTCTTTCTTATTTCTTTTCTTTCTTTCTTCTTCTTTCTCTTTCTCTCTCTTCTTTCTCTCTCTCTTTTTCTTTCTTTCTTTCTTCTTTCTTCTTTCTTCTTTCTTTCTTTCTTTCTTCTTCTTTCTCTGTCTCTCTCTTTCTCTCTCTTTCTCTCTGTCTCTCTCTTTCTTCTTTTGTTCTTTCTTTCTCTCTCTCTCTCTCTCTCTCTTTCTCTCTCTCTTTCTTTCTTCTTTCCTTTCTCTCCTTCTTTCTCTCACACTCCTTCAGCCTTCTGGGAACCTGCATGCCCCGCCCATGTATCACTCTTAGGGTCTCCAGTTTTGAACTAGCCAGGAGGGAAGTTGCAGTTGCAATCACGTGCCTCTAGTTCCTTTTCCCCTAAGTGTTTGTGTTTTAGTATCTCCTTCATGCAAAGGGCTTGACCTTCTTGGTCTACCTGTCAACCAGCTTTAAAACCCTCCTGATGTTGGGGTCTTGTCTGAAGTCTCTGTTCATTGTGGACTTTGGCTTCCTAGCGTGGTTTGAAGCTTCTATGTGTGCTTTTGCTGATTTTGTATCTTCTTTGCATCTTTTGAGCGTGCCTGCCTAAAATTTGGGGTTTACTAGCAGCCACCTTACGGGATACATTGATTGTTTCTAGGTACTACCTACTTTTTTTATCCCTCATGAAGATTTTTCAGCTTTAGTTATGACTACTGAAGCCGAGTTTTAGGGTTCCTCTGACATTCAGCCTCCTTAGCCCCACTTCTGCACGTTAATGCTGTGGCACATTAAGATCAAGTTCTCTGCAGCCTCACATTAAACTGATGGTGATCACAGAGTTCATCTCCTGGAATATTTTGAGGACTCGGCTGTGGTTAATATTGACATCATGATCTATGTGCTGGAGGAAAAACTTTGAGGTTATATATGACACTAAAAAAACCCACCCCCATAAGCAAAGAACAACAAAGAAAGCCTACTCCCGCTGATAAACAAGCAAAAAGAATCTTTTGCCCAGTGGATTTCCTTCAAGGGTTTCCCATCATGCAAAGCCACAGGTCCACCTGACTTTCTAGAAAGAGTTGGCTCAGACGCGTTGTCACCAGCCGGACGCAGGTCTGGTTGGCTGGCTCCCGAGCTGCTTCCCACACGTCACGGGCTGAATGTGAACTGACGCGCTTGGAACCGTGAGCCAAGTCATAAACCCTTTCTCCTTCACTTGCTTGAGTCGTTATCACTGGCAACAGGAAAGTAAGCGGAACACCACGGAATCAGCCTGATGGTTACAGGGCCAGTCTCCAGGGTGGCAGAGCTGTGGTGAGAGACCCTCCCAAGCCCACCCAGTGTGGACTTGGTTCCTGACCTTGAGAACGGGTGCGATGGCCAACGCTTGAATCCAGGAGACTTGCTTTCCCCAAGAAGAGGCACCAGAGCTTTCCTGACTGCTGGCAAATGCGGTTCGCCCTTGCTCAGGACCAGTTAGCCCTTTACAAGCAACACAGAGCTGTCCAGAGTGGATGTGGCTGACCCTGAGCCTCGAGTACAGGCCCCCACTTCTTACTCTCCCTTTACCTCCATTGCAAATTCCTGATCCCTCGCTCATCTCCGACATCCCCTGGTCTCCTTCCCTCGCCCCACTCAGCTTGGTGCCAAGAACTGGCAGGTCATCGGCCTGGCCTTTACTCTTTGACCCAGTCCTCCCTTCCAGATGAGTTATCCACACCTAGTTACTGACCCTGGAGTCACCCCTCAGCTCTGCCCGACTGTCCTGTGGGATGGAAATTTATGTTTGCTTGCTCTCTCTCTGAACAGATTCATGGTCACATCTGGCTACTCGCCGTGGCTGAACGGGACACTCACTACCTTGTCATATCAGCACCATTTTGCCCTTTCAGCTGCCCGGGGAATCGGCTGCCCTGTCCTCCCCCCGTCTGACACCCCTTTCATGTGTCCCCTCCTCTGCCTCCGATCTATTTTGAGCTGAGTAGCTTGGGAAGGAGCTAAGAAAGTCAGGCAGAGTCTTTTGCACATAGACAGCACTTAGAAAGCACAGGGGTCAGTAACACTCCAGAGGCAGAGGGTTCTGTCCTGTTCTCAGTTCGATTCCCCAGCGAAGAATCCAGGTTCCCTGTTGACCCTGGGAGAGACTCCGTGGCTTCCAGCACGTTCCCCTCCAAGCTTACATTAGCAGGATTAGTGTTCTTTGCCGAGGAGAACCTTGGCCGACATACTTGGGCTGTGCTTCCCGGGTCTGTGGCTTTCTGGATTTCCTAGGGCTTCTCACGTTCCTCCCACTTGAACGCTCTCTGGTCACCTTGGCTACTTGCTGGCAGCTTGTCCTTCTCTCAGATGTTGGCCAGTACCTCCTGCCAGGGCCCTGCTGTTCTGGGCTGGAACCCAGCTATATCCCAGGAGTCAAAATCCCCCACCCGACACCGTCCACTCGACCCGATATTCCCTCTGTAGACTCCTCTCTCTTCTCTTCCCCAAAGTCACAAAGTGAACTTCGAACAATGGAAAGATTAAACACACCACCTGGAAAATCAGTACCCTCTAGTTCCCTCCTCTCACCCCTGAGCTTCAAAGCAAACAGAAGTTTATTGGGATGAGAAGCAGACTCCTAGGCTAGCAGCCTTGCCCCAGAGCGCATCATGGGTCTTCCCTCTGGATCCATTATGATTTTATTTTTTGGGTATGGCTGACCTGATTGTCACATCTGGGTGGAGGAGAAAAGTCCTGTGAACGATTCCCAAGGATGGTGTGAATTCCAGTGGGAAAGTGACCGTGTTATGAGTGGAGGATTTGCCATCCTGTTCTGCATGCGACAACTACACAGGTATCAACTTGTGCAAAGCCACAGGCTAAACCAGGGCAGATCTGGGCTTAGAAGCCGGGTGGTCAGGCCTTCCGGATCAATGACCATGACTTGGCTGTTGAGTTGGACATTGGTCTCTTGTGGGGCTATATAAGCTGCTCCCAGTTTGTCCTGTCGATTCAATGTTCGGCTACTTCAGTGCATTTCAACAGGGCCCGGAGGTCTGTCTTTTGCAGAAGGCAGGACAGTACACAGATATGGTAGGAGTCAGTGGACGGACAGTGCAATTCCTGGGTTCAGCAAGCCCTAAGAATCCCAGTGGGGGGTCCCGATGGGGGGAGGGGTGAATTAGGGGAGGCTCATGGAGGCAGGGATTCATCTCAGGATGGCCTTAATAATGGGACGGCATCCTGTTTTATTAAAAGCCTGTTGCTGGCAAAGAAAACAGCCTGCCTGCTGAGTGGGAAGGGACCCAATATAGCTGCGGGCAATTCCAAGCCAGTCCTGTCCTGGGGGCCAGTAACAAATCAGGAGAGTAGCTTTTTGCTGATGTAGCAATCTCTCTCTCTCTCTCTCTCTCTCTCTCTCTCTCTCTCTCTCTCTCCCCCCTCTCCTGCCTCTCAGCTTTTTTGCTAGGTTCCACTGTGGTGTGTGTGTGTGTGTGTGTGTGTGTGTGTGTGTGTTTACCAGAATAGACCCTCTCCCTCCCTTTCCTCCAGTCCCTCACATTCTTCACTCCCCTCTATCCCACCTTTGCGCTTGCCTCCCAGCCTCTACCTCTTGATAGACTTTAGCAATAGGGGAGCAGCCCAGACTCTGGCCCGGGGGAGGGAAGGGAAATGAACTGTCTTGTTTATCTTCTGAGTTTCGAAACTTCTACCCAAATCCATCATTTCCAAAGAAACCTCTTTTCATAGGTTTCAAAAAGAAAAAGAAAAAAGAACAAGAGGAGACCAGCTTCAAAAGAAACTAGGGGAAAAGTTCTTTTCTCTGTCAATTTGCTTTATTCCATTTAGTATTGTTTCTTACTTTATTATTACTTTAGATGTGAGGCAGATAAAAATAAAGAGTTTGTTCATATTTTCATGACATTCTTTTCATGAAAATTTCTTGTGTAATATTGTGCACATATGTTATGTATGCCATGATATGTATGTGGTCAAAAACCAACCTAACTCCAAGTGTGGCTCTGACTTCTGCCATTAGAGATGGGATCTTTTCTACTAGGAGATGCTGCTATCAAACACCAGCGTGGCTGGTCCTCTGGTTCCAGCAATTCTCCTGTGTTTACATCTTGCTTCTCAGTAGGGGTGTACTGGGTTACAGACATATTCTACTATTCTCTTAGGCTTTTATGTGGGTTTTGGGGACCAAACTCAGGTTATGGCAAGTGCTTTACACACTGCCATCTCCCCAACCCCATATTTTAATGATGTGCTTGCTTTCTTCCCTCTCTCAACTGTCTTGCTGGTTAAGAAGGCAAATCCTGTTTGTAGAACCGGAAGATGTTCCCGACTCCTCTCTAGTGGAGTCTTTCTGGGAACTGGGAGATTGGAACAGTTTCATATAAACTTTCACAATCACATTTTCTGCTGAGGTTTTTAGATGCCTCTGAGTATCTCCCATTCATGCTTGCAAATTAAAGTCATTGAAATTGCTTCCACTTTTACGAAAATGAAATAAAATTGCAAATTCAGTATGCTTTATACGGATTCAAAAGTAATTTTAAAAGAAATGCTTTAACACACTGTTGGCTGTCTGCAAATCACTCATTTGGCTCTTTAATAGGTTCAAAGTGAGCAGCTCCTTTATCAAATACAACATGGAGCCTCCTGACGTCTTTTAAACCTGCTCTCAGCAATAAGCTTTTCATGTAGACAAAAAAAAAAAAAAAACAAACAAAAAAAAAAACACACAGTTCACAGAGATAAAGGATTTTTAGGAAAAGAGAAAATACAAAATGTACCACAAAAATGTCTTGCTTCATATTGGAACATTTAAGTTATCTTCTAGGTATTGAGTTTCAATTTTATGGGATTATATTACCTGTCATATCATATAAATTACCATACCTATGAAAGACTAAAATCAGGTAAATACACAGCTTTTTTTGGCCTTTTTATTATGTTATGCATTCACCTTATAGAAGACTTTAAAATTCATGTAAAAATGAAATTAATATAGGTGAAAAGAAAGAAAGGAAAATAAAAAATGCAAACAAGAGGAAGAAGGAAGGAAAAAGAAGGAAGGAAGGAAGGAGGGAAGGAAGGAAGGAAGGAAGAAAAGAAGGAAAGAAGGAAGAAAAGAAGGAAGGAGGAGAAAAGGAAGAAAGAAAGGAGGAGAGAAGGCAGGAAGGAAGGAAGGAAGGAAGGAAGGAAGGAAGGAAGAAGGAAGGAAGGAAGGAGGGAAGAAAGGAGGGAAGGAGGGAAGGAAGGAAAGAGGGAAGGAAGGAAGGAAGGAGGGAAGGAAAGAGGGAAGGAGGGAGGGAAAGAAAGAAGGAGGGAAGGAAGAAAAAGATGTCTTGTTAAATCCAGCCTATTTTTCTTAAACTTTATAAGGTAAGAGATGTCCAACAGAGTCTCTGGTTACCACTCTAGCTGGTCTCTGCACTGAAGGGAAGAGTGCGAAGCAGTATTTTCCCTCTACAGAAGGGCAGGGCTCTGTCATCTGGCATAGTGTGTTGTGCTGTGTTTGTCTTTGCTGGTGGATTAAAAACACTGACTCCAAGTTTTTAATATAGCACTTTCCCCTGAGTCACTGGCCCACAGCCCATCCTAAACCAGGCAAGAGTCCAAACCAGAAATCAGCAGAACGCAGATATTAGAAGTCTTTAGTAGCGCAGCTGAAGCAATGTAATTAAGAAAGCTCCTTGGTTGCTTCTTCCTAAATGATTAAGATCACCTTGTTCAGGAGCTGGGCAAGAAATGGAAAGAACTCAGAGAAAACACGGACAGGTAATGACATTGTCAATCAATTCCCCAACCAGGAAAGAACCTGCTTTTCAAGAGGAATTTAATATCCTTATATCTTTTTAACTCAATACAGAGCAAACAGGTGCACTTGGGATTCCTGCAATTGATCCCTTCTAAGATAACACAAGGCACATTTGGATCACAGGCTGAACCAGTGACAATGTTCTTAGTGTCGTGGAAAACCACCTAGCAAAGAAAATGTCCAACATTACAAATAGGGTGTGTTGACTCCAGGCTCTGGAAGTGGAAGATGAAGATTTTTCTCCTGCCTGAGCTGGTTATTCTTCCACATAAGAGCTCTACAGATGAAAAAAAAAAAAAGTGCATGGACCAGAGACATGGCTCAGGGGTTAAGCTCTGCCTCCCAAGCAGAAGGTCCTGAGTTCGAATTCCAGGTCCCATGTAAAAATGCCAGGCGGAAATGGCAATGGCCTGCACTTCCAGCGCTGGAAGGCAGAGCCTAGGAAACTCCAGAGCAAAGCAAAGAGGAAGTAGAAACAATCCAGGGTGATTCCCAAAGTCATCTTTGGACTTCCACAGGCACATACAATACCTTCTGATACACACAGTCACACACATAGCCACACACGCGCACACACACACACACACACACACACACACACACACACACACACACAAAAGTTTACAGGCAAGAAAGCTCAAGACCCGAGAAACCATAAGGTAGCAAGTTTCTAGATTTTCTTTTCTTTCCCATTCAACCAGGACAGAGCTCAGGGGAGATTCGTTATTGAAATCACCAAGAGGCACAAGGAAATGCGATCTCAAAAATATCCTGTTCCCTTTCATGGAAAAGGGGGTGGTAAAATTGTAAGACTCAGAATTGGGGCAGGGGCGTGGATAGACACTTTCCTCTGGGCATTACAGGCTGCTGTGTCCATTAATTCACTGCAGCTATACATATTCCACAAGACCTGCAGGGGGACAGTCTTATCAACCTTTCACCATCTAAGGGAAAAGATCTCAGGAGGCTCCACCTTCTTTTTTTTTTAAATTTTTTTAAATTATTATTTATTCAACTGTGCGCATGTGCGTTATGTATGTGCGCGCGCATGTGTGTGTGTGTCTGTCTGTGTGTGTCTCTGTGTCTGTATGTGTGTGTGTCTGTGTGTGTGTAGAACCATGGACGAATTCGCGAACCACCATGGCCGCCTCCACCTCCTTCTGCCCCGGGATTCACAGGCTCCGCCCTACCAGGACCAGAAGTGCAGGCCGCCCCCGCTTCCGCCTGGCGTCTATACGTGGGATCTGGGATCCGAACTCAGGACCTTCCGCCTGCAAGGCGGAGGCTTAACCTCTGAGCCACCTCTCCAGCCCCGGCTCCACCTTCTTGAGAGACTAACTGGCCGATGCTGATGGGGAGGAAATGGAAGACGCTCTCCTCACTGATACATGATTCATGTCCCAGCAAATACTCAGACACACGTCATTAAAGGCAAACCAGACGAAATTCAGTGGCCGCACAGGCAGAAAGACTTGAAAAGAGGAAGGAGTCTGGCAGGGGAGAAGAAGGGTTGCAATGGGATGAGATGGGTGATGGGATTGGAGATTAAGATGTAACAATATCATAAAGTATATTCATGTATGAAGCACCAAAAGAATAGAAAGAGTGAGGAAAAAAATCCATTCCCTCTGGCCAACGTCTGTGAGAGGGGAGCCCCAGCAGAGAGCTGGTTAGAAGCTCCGGTTTCCCAGCCTTAAACCCAGGATCACTGCAGACAACCTGATTAGTTGGCGGCGGCGCAGCAGCAGCAGCAGCAGCAAAGTCCTATATCTTTCTCGAAAACTCCTTGTGGACTTTGAAGACTCAGCTCCAGCATTTATTTCCTACGTCCCCCATCCAAGTCGCCCAGCAACAGAGTTTTCTAACATACTCATCACTAAAGAAATAATAGAAAATCATGTACTACAAAAATTATCATGAAATCAAATAGAATGCTTCAAACCTTTTAAGAAACAGGAGGGCCAGGGGGCAGGGGGAGAAACAGAAGGGTGGGAAGCAGACAGAACCAAACAAAAACAAATGAAAAGTCAGACTTCTGGTTGATAGAACAATGTCTACCATAAATGCGCCTGTTGCAACCATATCAATGAAAATTTGGAGATTGGCACAAAAGGATTAAACTATATAAGGCCAGAGCTGGAGAGATGCTCAAGATGGATGGAGTGTTTGCGGCACAATGAGAAGCTCAGGGCTTGGATCGCCAGCGCTCACCTAAGAAGCCAGTCAGGTGCGGCGGCTCATCTACAAACCCAGGGCTTGGGTGGTAGTGGTGATGGGGTGTGGGGAAGAGCCCCAGGACACACCGGCTAGCTAGACTAACCAAATTGGTGGGTTCCAGATTCAGTAACAATGCTGCCTCAGTCAGTAAAGTGGAGAGTGATGAATGAAGATCCCAAATGTCAATTTCTTGCCTCCACATGTGCAAGCGTGCACACGCACACACATATACACAAAGGCACAAACACACATACACCAACGCAAATGCAAGCATATGTTTACACATTGATGTACCATACACACCTAAATAATAAACAAACAAACAAACAAATAAAACATGACCCAATTATATGCTGTTTCCTAACAAACTTACTTTAAATGAAATAACTTAAATGGACTAACAACAAAAGAAAGTAAAGTTTACACCAGGCAAATAGTTTATATTAGAAAGCATGAGTGGCTGTCTTAATGTCAAACAAAATGTAGTTCAGAATGAAGGAAATAATATGGGCAAACTGACAAGATAAACCATTAAGGAGAGGCAGCTCTTGTGAGTCACACAACAGCACTTTGCACATACGAAGCAAAAACTACACTGAAAGGAAAGTCTACAAATCAACAATTGTGATGGAGGCATGTCGGGGTTTGAATACAAGTTGTTCCCGTCCACCTTATATGATTGAATCCTTAACTGTTGTCAGTTTCTGGGAAGGTCATGGCACCTTTAGGAGGTGGAGCCTTATCGGAAGATGGCATGGGGGGGCTTGAGGTTGGTCAGCCCCATCCTTACTTCCACCGGGAGTCTATTCTTGCAGTTTATAGTTTGCAACTCTCAGTCTCCACGAAGGGTGTGACTTAGGCCGCCCCCAGCTTCTGCCAGCCAGCCATGCTTTTCCGCCATAATGGATTGTGTCTTCTGAACTATTAGCCAAATAAATCTTCCTTTTCTCCCCTTAAGTTGTTTGAGTCTGAGACGTATTTTACAGCACACAGAGTAACTGGTACAGGGCATCCGTCTCCTTCGCCTGTGTACCTGGAACTTCTGATCCCTGGAGAAAAAGTCCGAAAGAACACAGAACTGAACGAAACATCAGCTGGCCAATAGCATGGACAATCATAGCACATGCTGGCCAACAGCAGCGGAATCCACAGTCCTAAAGGCCTGTAAAATGTTCACCAAGATGAGATGCATCTTGGGTCATAAAGCAACATGAACAAATATGAATGTTCATGTAGAATATGGAATTAAATTAAAAACCAAAAGAAGTTGTTAATAAATCTCCATTCGCTTGGAAGTCTAATGAACATCTTAAATATATATATATTTGTAACTTCTAGCATGATGGGAGAAAGTACAAAGAGAAGGAACCAATCACCAGTATGAGGAGTGAAGCAGAGCCAACCATTAAAAAGACAGCAACAATAAAATAAAACACTCACAAACTTAATATTTAAAAATCCATTGGATAGAAGAGAAATGGGTTAATATCTCAAACATTATAAATCGATAAAATATCAGCCAAGATAAACAGATATCCAATTAGTTTAGTGACTACTAAACAAGTTGGATTTGTAATTTAAATGATGTCCCCTGAGAAAGAAAAAAGAAAAAAGAAAGAAAGAAAGAAAGAGAGAAAGAAAGAAAAGAAAAAGAAGAAAAAGAGAGAAGAAAGGAAGGAAGGAAGGAAGAAAGAAGAAACAAAACAAAGAAGGGAAAGAAAGATGGGAAGGAGGAAGGGAGGAAGGAAGGAAGGAACGAAGGAACAAGGAATGAAGGAATGAAGTAAGGGGATGAGGAAAGGAAGGAGGGAAGGAGGGAAGGAAGGCGGGAAGGAGGAAGGAATGAAGGAACGAAGGAACAAAGGAATGAAGGAATAAAGTAAGGAGGAGGAGAGAAAGGAAGGAGGGAAGAAATGAGGAAGGAAGGAGGGAAGTAAGGAGGGAAAGAAGGAGGGAAGGAAGGAGGTAAGGAAGGAAGAGATCTTCAGACCCTAATTGCTTTCTCTTGGAGGCAAAACAGAATTTATGTTCATTCTACATAGACTCTTCTAGAATCTAGAGGAAGCGAAAGCCCTGCCCTGTCTTTCCCTGAGGCAGTCACTATTCTGACATCCAAACTAACTGAAGACAGAATGCACGGCAAGAAAGCAAAATGTCAAGTCTTTTAGAAACGGATTATTGTCAACCAAAACCCAAAACTCTGTAACTACATCGAGATAGTATGCTAAGTGGGATTTGACAGGTATGCAAGGTTGGTTCAATATCTGAACACCAAGTAATCATTTACCTCACCAACACACTTAAAGAAGAAAACTTATAATATATATAATAAAGTCATCTGGCAAAATTTAGCCTCCATTAATAATGAAAACAACCAGACACTAGGGGCCGGGACACAAGTTCCTCAGTCTTATTTTAAAATTCAAAAACTTATATCAAATACTGTGCTTCATGATGAAGGACTGAATGCATTGTAAGATCTAGGATGAGATCAAGATATCCAATGTTGGATACACTTTTATGTTGGAATTCTAGCCAATGCAATAAGGCAGTCAAAGGAAATAA
>JALPQD010000090.1:473161-496597 GCA_023101885.1 Typhlomys cinereus | reverse complement strand
CAAACCCTCACCTGTTGATCTCACTTATCCATGCTGCCTACCTCCTGCTTATCTCTTTCTTCACCTTCCTCAAGTCCCATTTCTTATTTACACAAACGTATCCCATTATCCTATCTGTCCCACACACAGCACCTCCATTATGATCTCTTTTTCCATTCTCCCAGTCCCCATTGCATATTCACATCCTGTGTACACACATGAGTATAATAAGTGGAAGGCTTGTTAAATACAACAGGAGGCAGGCTGCTCATTCTGTATATCAGGAAGCAGAGAAAGAACAGAAAGCAAAACTTCAAGGATCACCACCAATGAGGTCCTACCTCCAGCAAGGCCCCACCTCCTAAACGTTCCATACACTTTACAAACAGCATCACGCCTGCTGGGAACCAAGTGTTTAAACCATGTACCTTTGGAGAAAATTGAACATTCCTATCCCAACAAAACCTCGACCAGTTATGGTGGTTAATATTTGAATAATTTAACTGGATCTGGAATCACCTGGGCATATTTGTAATGGAAATTTCATTGAGGTGAAAAGATCCATGCTAAATGTGGGGGATTTCATTCCCTGAGCAGGGGTCCAGCACTGGATCAAAAAGAAAAAAGCAAGCTGAGCACCAGAGTTCATCACACTCTGCTTCCTGACTGTGGATGCCATGTGACCAGCTGCCTCATGCTCCTGCCTCCAAACCTTCCCACCATGATGGACCTCACTCTTGAACCATGAGCCCAAATGACGTTTCCTTCCTTACACTGCTTTTTTCAAGTATTTTATCACTCGCAGGAGACAAAGTATGGAGAAGAGAGAATTCACAAGTTAATAAAAATTGCAAACGAAAAAGTATAGGTTAGGACAGATTCCAATGAAACCCAGAGAATCACTCAGAAGCGATTTCAAGGTATGTTCAAAAAAATGTAATATTTAGAAGAAACGGAAATCCCTAGATACCTATGACCTATTTAAATTAAAACAAGGATACAAATAACTTGAACATGCATAGCAATGAGTGAAGCAGTAACCAGAGCCTCCTACCCAAGAACATCCAGTGTGGGCAAACGGGCTTTTCTATCAAACCAAAGTGCTTCCATGTTAATGTCAGCCTTATCACAGTTTGAAGGGTAAATTCCTCCCCCACAGCTCATGTTTCTATCTGTAGTTCACAATGTCTGGCACAATTAAAAAGTAGGAAACTTCCTGGAGGAAGGCGATCACAGGGTGGTCCTTGAGGTAGGTTAGCCCCAACCTACTTGAGTGAGTGAATTTGCTCTTGAGCTTGCAGCAGCAGCTCTTGGCCCTCTGTGATATCTTCAGTGAGTTACGCTGCCTCCAACTTTTAATAGCCAGCCATGCCTTTCCCACTGTGAGGATTGTAACTCCATCTGAATCGATAAGCTGAATATATTCCCTTTCTGCACTTCAGCTGATTGAGCCTGAGTGTCTCCATAGCAACAACAGAGACAAACTGATACAGCCTCCATTTCATCAGGAAAATTTTCTGACAATTGCTTACCCCACCTATTTCAAAAAACTCAAAAAAAGTCCATAACTTCTACTGTCTGTCCATTTCTTAATTGGTCAGGCTGTGTTTTGCATCCTTTCTTAGCTTCATAGATTGAAGTCTGTTTGCTAGTCAACCAGGAAAAAGAATGTGTGGCTTAATCTCAAACTAATGAGGGTAAAGGACAGATACAACCCTGCATTAGGGATAAAAGATCACTGGGGAAGAGGGGGTAAGTAGATGCTCAGAGGTTAAAGCCTTTGCCTCACAAACAAAAAGGACCTCAGTTCAGATCATGTGGACTGTCCAACCATTGTATTCTTTGCTGTTCCTACTTGGAGAGGATGAACACCTTTCTGCAGAAGTAAAATATGCTTTGGCAGTATCCAGGTCTGTTGAGTGACTGGTTTTGATACTGAGGATCTTCATTTCTACACCAGAACAAGACGGATTAGTTGCTAAATTCATCAAACTATGAAAGAAAAAGCTAACGCCGACCGCCCGCCCCCACCCCCACACAAGCAGCATGCAGGATAGGAGCACCAGCAAACCCATTCTTCAAAGACAGACCTGCCACCATAACAAAACAAGATGATGCCTTCCCTGGTGCCTCCCTGCTTATAAGCAATGCCAAGCCATGGGCCCTGAACATGGGCTCCAAGGCTGGAGGAGGATGTCGGGTGTCCTGCTCTATCTCTGTCCGTTTATTCCCTAAACCTGGGGCTAGACTGGTGATCAGGGATCACCAGAAATTCTCCACCTCTGACCTTCCCTACAGTCCTGAGATCCCAGGCACCCCCAGCTTATGTTGGTGCTGACAACTCGGCATTTTAGATGCACTTACAGTATGGTGTGAGTGTGAATTTTCTCCTACAGATTCCTATGACTGAATACTTGGTTCCCAGCTGACGGCACTATTTGAGACCATTACGATGTGGAGCCTACCTGGAGGAGGTATGTCACTGGGATTGGGCCTGAGGTTTTATAATCTGACCCCATACTTCCCCTTCCTCTCCTTCAATCCTTCCTTCCTTCCTTCCATCCTCCTTCCTTCCTCCTTCCTTCTTTCCTTCCTTCCTTCCATTCCTTTTTTTTTCTTTCTCAGTCATATCCCTTTTCTCTCCTCCTTGCTCTTCTCCTCCTCCTTCCTTCTCATTCTCCCCCTCCTCCTTCTCTCTCTTTCTGAATATGGCTGCAAGCTAACAGTCAACCACCCATTCCCATCACCTTGCATCTCTCTGTCAACCATAACCTTCTCTATCTCCTCTGGACACATGAGCCAAAATAATCAGCACTTTGTCCCTTAAGTTGCTCAGTAACTTCTAGAGTGTAGGTGTGTGTGTGTGTGTGTGTGTGTGTGTGTGTGTGTGTGTGTGTACCACAGGGTACTATGGTGCCTGTGGAAGCCCAAGTTTGTGACATCAGGAATCACCCTGGATTGCTCAAACGCCTTATTGTTTGCTCTGTGGTTTCTCAGGGCTCTTCTTTAAAGGCTGAAATTATAAGTCACTACCACATCTGCCTGGCATTTTGATATGGGATCTGAACTCAGGTCCTTTTGCTTGTGAGGCAAAGACTTTAACCCCTGAGCCATCTCTGTTCACATTATCGCTTGGAGAATCCCTGGTTAGCTCACAGGGAGCCTCATTAGCATCACTTGTGACTGGTCTCCAAATAAAGGTTTCAGGAAGAAAGGCTCCAGGCCTCCCCTTCTGCCTTAAGGCTTGGTGTAATGTCTCCTGGCACCCCTTTTCTAAAACCTCAAATTTTGCCATGCCATGTGTTATGACCAACCCTGAGTACAGCATGTAGCCAACCCTGGGGGCTGGATCCAGCATGTAGGATGTCTGCACATGGGGTGGATGCATGCTTGGAGGTGTTCGTGCACATGATTGTGTATGCTTGTGCACTCCGAGGTATCAGGGATCATCCATAATCACTCTTCCACCTTTACTGTTTTGAGGCTGGGTCTCTTGCCAGGAGGAATGGTCTGACTAACCAGATTGCTCAGGGGATTCATAGGCTGTGATTTCCAGGCATGGAATTATAGTCAGGCCACCATGCCTGCCTCACAGTATTTACACTGCACCTGGGGATATGAACCCAGATTCCTCGGGTTGCACAGCAAACATTTTAACCACTGAGCTGTCTCCCCAGCCCATCATTTGGTCTTTGAGACAGTCTTGCTGTTCATCCCATGCACGCCAGGTTTCTCAGGGAACTTCATGCCTTGGTGTCCCCAATGCTGGGAGGTTTGGTTGCACCTGCTGTTTTGAGTTCTGCATCTCCAAAGGATTTCTTTTCTGACGTCCCTTATGGAGACCCCAATGCCCAGCACAGCCTCTGCTTCTCTCTTGCTCAGTGCTCATCTGCTCTGGCTTCATGCTCCGAGGATGGCCACATTCTCTGACCACACGAGGATGTTGTGGCTGTGATTTCTGGTGTAACTGGCATCACCCCAGACCCCCATCTTGAAGGCACACGGTATGGATACATCTTCACAGGCATGCCTAAAGGCTCAGTTCTCAATTGTTAAGCTGAGACACTGGTGAAACCCTTGCACCATGATTCTTCTTGAATAGTAACCCCACTCTGGGAAACCAGTGTTCTCTTACACCTCCCCACACCTGTGGGGTCTCCTTCACTGTTCAGAAGAGATCTAAAGAGAACCCCCCCCCCACACACACACACATGAGGGCAGACTTGAGATGATTTTCAACAGAGGTCTACAAGAAAAGATAAAGGTCTCTCTCTGCCACCTTCCTGATTGCAATCTGAATGTTATTGTTGTCCTTGTCAGTAACTTCTTACCTGTAAGCCAGGGCTGTTGTTAACTCCTTATTCAAAGTAGGAGGAAGTGGCTTTGTATGTGAATAGTTTCAGCCTCACTGGGTCTGAGTCTCCAGGGAAGGAGGTGGAGGCAGAAGGGAAGGTGGAAGAGAATTCCTCTCTCTTCAAATTTTATTGGGCATTTGAGCAAGGGTTCTCTACAGCCCCCAGGCTATAGCCTGGAGGGGGCTCTGGCCAGCTGTAGAGTCCCATTGCTACTTCAAACTCTTGCCCAAGTTCCCAGAGGGGTGAAAGGGATGTTAGGCAATAAAGAGGGGGTGGAAAGGCAGGGAAGGGATGGAAAAGATCATCAGCCCTCTGCCCACCCTGTGGTAGGACCTCTCTGAAGAGTCTCCAGTCCAGCTATCCTCAAAGCTCTGTGATGCTGGGGGCAGTCCTTCACTGCCATTCTTCAGCTACGTGGCTGAGACATGTCCATTGGCCAGGTGCCCGGGTGTCTGGCCTTGGGAGCTGTTGATGGCAGCTGCCCATGACCCTTGTGCCATCCTGTTCTTCAGCAGTGAACCTTCTGTAGAGGACATACTATCACTGGAGTCTGATTCTTCCACATCACTATGAACATCTTTTCTCATCTGTAGATATGCAGAGGGAGGAGGAGCTAAGAGCAGGAGGAGAGCTGATGGGAAAAGACCCACCCCACAGTGGGTGGGGATCATTCCCTTGACAAGTGGATAAGACAGAGATTTGGCATTCTGGCAAAACAGAAAGCATGCCCTTCTCTCAGTGCTTTCCTGAGGATATGGTATGGACCATTCTGTCAATTCCTGATAATATACTATGTGACCTGCATCCATGAGCATAATAAACCCTTTGTTCCACTAAATCATTTGTGCCAAGGACTTATCACTACATCCAAAGACCAAATTCATTTTGGTACCAGAAAAGTGGGAGGCAAGGGGTGCTGAGGAATTTAGACAGCTGGGATCCTGGGCACGCAATCAGTGATGATCTTATTTGAATAATTGATGTGGGAAGACCAAGCTGTCAAGGTTTCAATATGTGTTCCTCCTTTCACCGACTCCACAAAGGCACATGGGTTTGCATTATTAGCTTGTGATTGTGTTTGGGGAGGGTATAGTATACATGAGTGGTGGAGCTTGGCTGGAGTAAGGCCTGTCAACAGGGGCCAGCCTTGAGGATTGGCAGCCTTGCCTTACTTCCTCTCTCTGCCTCCTAATAGCTGTGGTGACCTGAATCATTCTCCCGATTCTACCTCCAGGCCATCCTTTTTTTATGGAATTCCCACCATATTAGAATATATATGTATATATTCTCTCTGGAACCATAAGTCTAATAACTCTTCCCTTCTCCCTTGAGTATGAACATTGTCTCACAGTAATAAAGAAGAGCTACTGCCCTCCCAGCCTTTATGGGGGTGAGGCCATTCCCTAGGTAGGGTGTCTCTAATTAAACGACAATGGAGAGAGCTAGCATGTATGCACATGTGCCCTCATGGCACTGCAGTTTCTCCCTTTGCTGCTGTGAGACAACACTCAAGCACAAGCAAATTAAGTGGAGAAAGGGAGATTTATTTGGCTCACAGTTCCAAGGGGAGACATAGTCCAGAACAATGTATAGCAGAAACTGGAGGCAGCTCAAGTCTCATCTGTCCTCATGGAGGCTGAGAGAGCCCTCTGCAGGGTGCTAGAGCAGACTACTAGAGGAAGTAGGGCAGGACTCACCAGGCTCAAGATCCACCCTCTGTGACATTCCTTCCTCCAGCAAACCACAGACTAAAGGATCCAGGACCTTCCCAAAGATTCACAATGGCCAAGGAGTCCAATGCACAAGCTCGTGGCAGGCAACTCACATTCAAACCACATCACATGGCTTTCTACTCTTGCTGTGGATGTGATGCATTTGTTCTGCCATGATGGACTCACACACACACATTCACACACACACACACACACACACACACACACACACACACACACCCCGGAACTGTGATCTGGCATAGTCCTCCTCCCTTCTTCCACTATTTCATTAAGGAAAGATGTCATGAATGTCAAGTAAAGGCTTGTGACTGGGAGGGAGAGATGCCCATCAGCTGACCACAAGGGGGCAAGTCCTATAGTCCCTATGTTACCTGATTTCATGAAACCACAGGGCACATGCAGGATGAGGCAGAACCAGTATACCAGCAACACCTGGAGGGTTATTAGGAGTGTACTGAAGAAGTAGTAGACAAAGAATGGGCCAGAGTTCTTTTTTTCCATTTATTTATTATTTATTTATTTATTTATTTATTTATTTATTTATTTCTGCTCATACTAACTTAATAGGTACCTCGGTCCCTGCCCTCCTGCCACCCCTTGCTCGACCCCCTTAACCTTCCCCTTTTTCCCCTTCCTTTTCCACCCTCCCTCTCTAACTCCCAGTGCCTCCCCCCCATCCCGGGAGCATCCTTTAATGTGCATGTCAAACTTTCCTATAGGTCTTCCTCTCTGATGAGGTGTAAGAACTCAGTAGCATTACCTAGAACTCTTTCTTGTGTTCCCCTTAAGTATAGGAACAATATTGGGCCTGTTAATTCCTAGCTTCTAAGGATCCTAGTGCCTTTAGCCCATGCTAGACTTTGAGGAGTCAATAATGTGTTGGTCATTGCTCTGGTCATGCAAGTCCTGTAGTGCTTCAGTCCTAACTTGTTTGTAGTATCTTGCATATAATTGCTCCTCCCCATCTTTAGGCTCTTACAATGTTACCGCCTCCTCTTCCAGGTGGTTGATGTAGAGTCTCTGATTTCCTGAATTATGGTTTGTTGATCTTTTTCAGTTTTGCTGCTCCTGCACCACCCTTAGCTCCATCCTGATGGATAGTGGATGTCACCCTTCTAGCCAGAGATAAAAGGCTGTTAAAACAGAGTCTTATTATAAGAGTACATTCAAAGGTAGATGGAAGAAGAGTAGGAGACTGTGGTGAGGGGGGCTCAGTCTCCCATTTGCAGGATGGATACCTTCTATTTGTCAGACTCTATGCCCTCTCTTTCTGTTGAGATCATACCCATCAGATGCAAGTGACCAGGAAGGAAAGTCTATGAGCTTAATCAGTTGTCTCATTAATACTCGTAGTCCTTGATGATGGACTATTTTCTATGCTGTAGGATGATCCCTTCTCTCCGTATTACTGGCGGGGCCCTCCTTTCCTTCCCTCCCTGCTTATTATCTTGTCAATTACTATAATTATTGCAGAGATTTATTTTTGAGTGTGTCACTAAGTGGGTTTCGTCCTAGGATCCACCTATAAGGTAGTGCATATGGTGCTTAATTTTCTATGTTTGGGATACTTCACTTAGTATAATTTTTCTAATTCCATTCATTTCCAAGCAAATTTCATTAATTCATCTTTTTTGATGGCTAAATAGTATTCCACTGTACCAGAATGTACCACATGATGCCTTATCCACTCGTAACTGTTAGGCATTTGGGTTGATTCTATGACTTTGCTATTGTAAACCGTGCTCCTATGAACATGGTCATGCTTGTGCTATCAAGGTGAATTGTTGCTGTATGGGGCATTATTCCCAAAAGTGGAATAGCAGGATCATATGGCATTTCAACCTTTAACGTTTTAAAGAATCGCCAGAGCGCTCACCAGAGTGGTTGTGTAAGCCTACATTCCCACCAGAAATGTAGGAGAATTCCCTTCTTGCCACATCCTCTCCGGCACTTGGTGCTGTTTGTATTGTGGACTTTTCCATCCTGATGGGGTGAGATGATATCTCAGGAAGATATTCTCCTCCTGGATATGCTTGTTTTTTTCTATAAGCTTGAGTGTCATTTCTAGCATTTTTCCAATGCCTGGTTTGGTAGACATGTAAGCCCTCAAGTTTTCTTTGTACTGGAAAACTCTTTCTCCCTCGATAATGCTGGGTATATAGGCCTGGGTTGACAATTTTGCTCGTTCAATACTTGAAATACCCCATCTACATCTCTTGTCCCTGGACAGGATGCTCACTTGTAGTCCTCCCTCCCAGGTAAGTTCCAACAGCCCCAAGGTGCACCCGTTCATGCCAGTTCCTCCCACCAGGCAGCCTGAGCAAAACCCAGGCTGCCTGGACCTTGGGCAAGCCACGCCTCAGGTCCCAGGAGAAGCATGCCCCATTCCATCAGCCCCTCTGCCCCTTGTGCCACCCCAAAAGATGCTCCCTCACGGTCCTCCCTCACAGGTAAGTTCCAACAGCCCCCAGGTGTACCTGTTCATCCCAGCTCCTCCCACAAGTCAGTCTGAGCAACAGCCATGCTGCCCCAACCATAGGTAAGACCACACCCCAGGTCCCAGGAGAATCACGCCCCATCCCATCAGTCCCATCAGACCCCAAACACACCCCCCCACAGGACGCTCCCTCAGGGTCCTCCCTCACAGGTAAGTTCCAACATCCCCCACATGCACCCGCTAGTTGCAGCTGCTACCATGGATCAGCCTGAGCAACACCAGGCTGCCCGAGCTTGAGTGGGCCACACACCAGGTACCAGAAGAAGCGATACTCATCCCATCAGCCCTCCCCCTGCTGAGGACCGTGGCTCGCAGTGTAGGGAAGATACACTGCTTCTCAGAATTCAACAGAGTCCAAAGTTAACTCAATCAAAGTTCTAGATGACAAAGGCCATACATCTGAAGTCCTCTAAAATCATCCTATCACATCAAAGAGACTCTTCACATCCAGCCCATATAGCCACCCCCAAACCATATACAACTTTAGAGATTATACCACTCACCCTCACATATCACCAAGATATTATTTCATAAAAGAGAACTGTTATACTAAAATTCACCTCCTGTCTTCTAAACCTGATTTAATTGATGTATTAATAGTCTAATAGCATCATCTAGGAAATAACAATAATAACAGACAAACATACCCAATTCCAAGGTAAACATTAGGAATAACTGCCCTAGAGTAGTAATACCAACTTAATCAGTTCAGTCAAAACCCCACAGAAACTGAAAGGTCTTAAAAGACAAAACAACAATACCCAAGTCAAAGTGCAGATCCATGGGAAATGAAACTCTAGAAGACAAACCTCCCACCAAAAGAATTAATCCCGTAATGATACATTCTAACCAGAAAATAGTCAAGAAAGCAAGGCCTAAGATAACAACTTTCAAAGCATCAACAACTTTGAATAGGAACACAACAGACACTTGGAGGAGTTGAGAAAAACAGTTCAAGAAACAAAAATACGCATAGAGCAGTTAAAACAGTGTCAGGCAGTGTTTAAAATTGAACTAAAACACAAGTTATCTTCAACCCAGAACTCAACAGAGAGTCTTATCAGGAGAAACAACAAAGCAGAAAACAGAATTTCCGATCTTGAAGACAAAGTGGGAGTATTAACCAACTCAATGGAAGAGGATGTTAAAGCCAAAAGATACTTGAGAGATATATTCAAGAGTTATGGGACACCCTGAGGAAGCCTAACATGTGCATTCATGGAATAGCAGAGCAAGAATTCCCTAATGCTACACCTGAGGAAAATTTTCAAATTACCATAAATGGAAACTTCTCTCATCTAAAGAATTAGAGGCCCATCCAAATACAAGAGGCATTCTGCACCCCAAACAGATAAGACAAAAATAGAAACTCACCATGGAAATAATAGTCAAAACAATCCACATTCAAGATAAAGAAAAGATGTTGAGATTTTCAAGGGGAAAAAAAAGCAAGTCACTTTTAAAGATAAACTTATTAAAATAACAAATGACTTCTGAACAGAAACAGTAAAAGCAAGAAGAGCTTGGAAAAACATACTTCAAGTACTAAAGGAGCAAAAATACTCAGCAAAACTATCCGTCATGATCCAGAAAGAAAGAAAAGTTTTCCAGCACAAAGAGAACTTCATGGTTTACATGTCTACAAAACCAGGCCTTAAAAAATGCTAGAAATGATCCTCAAGCTTGAAGGAAAAAAACAAGCGTATTCAGGAGGACAAAAGGGAAGTATCATACCACTAAAACCTAAAAGCCAAATAATACACTTACAAAAGCCACTAAACATAAAAAATGTCTGCAATTAAAAATAATTTCTCCATTATAACACTAAATGTCAATGAAATTAACTCACCAATTAAGAGACACAGATTACACACTTGGATTAAAAATCACAACCCATCAATCTGTTGACTTCAGGAAACTCATCTTACCACAAAAGATAGGCACAACTTAAAAATAAAAGGCTGGTCCAAAATTCTACTCGCTAATGAAACCAGGAAATAAGCAGGATAGTCATTATGCGATTGGAAAAGTGGACTTAACGCCGAGAAAAATCATAAGAGACACATTTGGAAACTATATTTTAGCCTCAGGCACAATTCACCAGGAAGACTTCACAATACTGAACATACATGGACCTAATACAGGCCATTCCACATTCGTTAAGAAAACCAACAACATCTAAAGCGAGAAATCAACCCAAAAAATGATAATTCTTGGGGATTTCAACACTGCGCTCTCAACATGGGATAGATCAACAGGTCAAAAACATAACAGAGACCCTTTGGAACTTAATCAAACCCTTACTGAAATGGACCTTACAGATCTCTATCCAACTTTTCATCCATGCACCAAAGAATACACATTCTTCTCATCAGCACATGGAACATTCTCCAAAATAGATCACATATTGGGCCACAGAATGAATCTCCACATATACAGGAATGTTGAAATTCTAGCATGTACACTATCAGACCACCATGGTCTAAAGCTTGATATCCACAACACAACAAAAAACAGAAAAAACACTAATTCCTGGAAACTAAACACTGTGAAGCTGAATGAGAATTGGATCCATGAAGAAATTACAAATGAAATTCAAGATTTCCTGGAAGCAAGCAATAATGAAAATACAACTTATCAAAATCTTTGGGACACAATGAATGCTGCCCTATGTGGTAAGTTCATAGTTCTTAATGCCTGCATCAATAATATGGAAATATTACAAATAAATAACTTAACAATGCAACTTAAAACTTTAGAGACACTAGGGCAATCTGATTGCAAAAGCAGTAAAAGAGAAGAGATAATCAAAATAAGGGAAGAAATATCCGAAAATGAGATTAAGGAAACAATACAAAGCAACCAGTCAAAAAGCTGGTTCTTTGAAAAAAAAAACAATAAGATTGATACACCCATAAGTAAATTAACTAGAAGGAGAGAGAAATTCCAATTTAACAAAATTAGAAATGAAAATGGAGTTATCACTACTGATACCCAAGAAAATCAGAGAATTATAACATCACATTTCCAAAACCTATACTCTGTGAATTTTGACAGTACAAAAGAAAAGGATGAATTCCTAACTAAGCACAACTTACTTAAGTTGAATTAGGAAGGTTTGAATTATTTTAAACAGTCCTATAATATATGAGGAAATTGATGAAGTAATCTGAAATTTTCCTATCAAAAAATGTCCTAGACAAAAAGGATTCAGCACCGAGTTCTACTAGATATGTAAAGAATGAATAACACCAATACTCTTTAAACTGTTCCATCAAATAGCAAAGGAAAGAAGACTACCAAATTCTTTCTATGAAGCTTATTGCCAAAACCTAATAAAATATACTTAAAAAAGAAAACTGTGGATGAGCACAGATGCAAAGATTCTCAACAAAGTCTTAGTAAATTGGATTCAAAGACATATCAAAAAGATCATTCATTGGAATCAAGTATGCTTTATCCCAGTCACACAAGGTTGATTCAACATACGCAAATCAATAAACATAATTTACCATATAAACAAGTCCAAAATTCAAGACCACATGATACTCTCAATAGATGCAGAAAAAGCTTTTGACGAGATCAAACAACCTTTAATTACCAAATCCTTAGAGACGGTTGGAATGGAAGGAACCTTTACAACATAATAAAAGCTGTATACAGCAAGCCAACAGAAAGGATCATACTCAATGGGAAAAAACTTGAAGCATTCCCATTTCAGCTAGGAACTAGAGAATGGTATACACTCTCACCACTTCTATTCAATCCTGAGTAACAAAAACACTGCTGGAGGTATCACCATACCAAACCTTAGTCTATACTACAAATCCATAGTTATAAAAACAGCCTGGTACTGGCTCCAAAATAGACACACAAATCAATGGATAATGGTTGAACACCCAGACATAAGCTCACACAAGTACAGCCATTTGATCTTTGACAAAGGGGCCCAAAAAATTCACTGGAAAAAGTACAGCATCTTCAACAAATGGTGCTGGCCAAACAGGATGTCTACATGCAGAAGATTAAAACTTGACCCATATTTGTCACCATGTACAAGACATAATTCCAAATGCATCAAGGACCTCAATATAAGACCAGAGACTGTGAAAACCTTAGTGAAAGGGTAGGGAACTCCCTCGCACTGACTGGACTAGGCAAACAGTTCCTAATCAAAAATCCAACAGCACAATAGATACAGCCAAAACTCAAAAGATGGGATCTTATGAAATTAAAGAGATTCTGTTCCTGTGAACAGATTGTGCCCTGAGCACAAAGGCAACCCACAGAATGGGAGAAAATCTACAATAACCACATATCTCATAGAGCTCTATTATCCAGAGTGCACAAAGAACTTAGAAAACTAAACACCAAGGAAACAAATGGCCCAATTAAAAAATGGGCCTTGAAACTTAAAAGAAACTCTACTAGGGACGAAATTGGCGTGTCAAACAAATATATTAAAAATGCTCTGCATCCTTAGCCAACAGAGAAATACAATTCAAAACTTCCCTGAGGTATCATCTCACCCAGGTCAGGATGGCAAACACCAATATCAACAGCACCACATACTGGAAAATAGGTGGCGAGAAGGGAACTCTCCTACATTGCTGGTGGGAATGCAGGCTTATACAACCACTCTGGTGAGCCTTCTGTGATTCTTAAAAAAGTTAAAGATTGAAATGCCACATGTCCCAGCTATTCCACTTTTGGGAATAATCCCCCATACAGCAAAAATTCACCTTGATAGACAAGCATGACCATGTTCATAGCAGCACTCTTTACAATAGCAAAGTCATGGAATCAACCCAAATGCCCAACAGTTGATAAGGAGTCTATAAGGAAAATATGATACATTTATACAATGGAATACTACTCAGCTATCAAAAACAATGAATTAATGAAAATTTCTGGGAAATGGATGGAATTAGGAAAAATTATATTGAATGAAGTATCCCAGACACACAAAATTAATATTTGTACTCCCTAATAGGTGATTCCTAGTACAAAACCCACTTAGTGACACAATCAAAGATAAATCTCTATAATACCTACCATAATTGCAAAGATTATAAACAGGAGGAAAGGGGAAGGAGGGCCCCTACAGCAACAAGGAGAGACAGGATTGTGCTACAGCAGAAAAATTAGGCCACCATCAAGGACTGCAAGTAAGTAATGAGACATCTTGTTAAGCTCATAGACTTTCCTTCCTGGTCACTTGCAACTGATGGGGTATGATCTCACCAGAAAGGAGTGCATAGAGTCTAACAGATAAAAGGTATACATCCTGCAAATGGGACACTGGCCTCCCCTCACTATGTCTCCTACTCTTTTTCCATCTACGTTTGAATCTATTCTCATGATAATACTCTATTTTAATAGCCTTTTATCTCTGGCCAGGGGGTTACATTCAATACCCAGCAGGATGGAGCCAAGGGTGGTGCAGGAGCAACAAAACTGAAAAAAAGATCAACAAACCATCATAGACTCTACATCAACCCCTTGGAACCAGGCCAGACTAATCTCTCCCCCTCCCCACCCTAAAGCTCAGGGAAATTTGCAGAAGAGGTGTGGTAAGATTCTAAGAGCCTAAAAATGGGGAGGAGCAATAATATACAAGATACTCCACACAAGTTAGGGTCGAATTAATCATAAATACTTTTCATGACCTGCTCAATGACCAACAAACCTTTGACCCCCAAAGTCTAGCATGGATCACACCACTAGGATCCTTAGAGGCAAGGGATTAAACAGCCATGATAGTGTTCCTATACTAAAGGGGAACACAAGAAAGAGCTCTAGGAAATGTTTCTGAGTCCTAACACCTCATTAGAGGATGACCCAGAGGGAAGTTTGACATTCACACTAAAGAATGCTCCAGGCATGTGGGGGGGGGAGGGAGCACTGAGAGAAAGGGAGGTGGGTGGAAAGGAAGGGGAAAAGAGGGAAGGGAGCATGGGGATCTGGGGAAGGGTGGAAGTACAGAGGGGAATTGGTACTTATCAACTTTGTATGAGTGGAAGAAATAAAAAAAAGAAACATTTAAAAGAACTCAGAATAAAAAAACAAAGGAAGAAGGTTTTGTTACTATGCACTGTATAAAGATATTGAATTACCATAATACATTCATAACATGTATGAATTCTATATCTCAACAATAATAAACCAAAAAAAGATACACTAACCAAGAAAGCTATAGTCCTTAATTGGTGGGATTCTAGTACCAAACTCACTTAGTGACATACTCAAAGATAAATCTTTCTAATATCTACAGTAATTGCAAAGATTATAAACAGGAGAGAAGGGGAAGGAGGGCCTCACCAGAAACAAGGAGAGAGGGGATCATGCTACACCAGAAAAAATAGGTCACCATCAAGAACTGCAAGTAAGTAGTGAGACATCTCGTTAGACTTACAGACTTTCCTTCCTGGCCACTTATAACTGATGGGGTTTCATCTCAACAATCTGAAATATAGACAGTAACCATCCTGCAAATGAGAGACTGATTCCCCCTCACCACGGTCTCCTACTCTTATTCCATCTACTTTTGAGTCTACTAGTATAATAAGACTCTATTTTAACAGCATATTATCTCTGCTAGGAGGTGACATCCAATACCCATGAGGATGGAGCCAATGGTGGTGCAAGAACAGCAAAACTGGAAGAAGAAAAAAATAGAATAACAAACCATAATTTCCCTACATTAATCACCAGGAACCATTCTAGCCTGTCTCTCCCAATCCAAAACTCAGGGAAATTTGCAGAAGAGGGGACAGTAAAATTGTAAGAGCCTAAAGATGGGGAGGAGAAATGATATGCACAATACTCCACACATGTTAGGGCCAAAGTAATCATAATAGGACTTTGCATGACCTGCACAATGATCCAACATATCATTGACCCACCCCCCAAAGTCTAGCATGGATCACAGGCACTAAGAAACTTAGAGGCAAGGGATTAACAGCCACAATAGTGTTCCTGTACTAAGTGGAACACATTAAGAGTTCTAGACAATGCTACTGAGTCCCTTACACCTCATCAGAGAGGAGGACGACCCAGAGGGAAGTTTGACGTGCACACTAAAGGATGATGCAGGAATGGGGGGAGGGGACACTTGGAGAAAGGGAGTGAGGGGGGAAAGGAAGGGGGTAAAAGGGGAGGGAGCAAGGGGTTCCAAGGAGGGGTGGAGGGAGGGAGGGGAATGGGGTACCTATCAAGTTTGTATGAGTGGAAAAAATAAATAAAAAAACAAAACAAACAAACGAATAAAAAAGTATTGAAACAGCTTTAAGATGATATAACAGGGGCTGGAGAGGTGGCTCAGGGGTTAAAGCCTCCGCCTTGCAGGCGGAAGGTCCTGAGTTCGGATCCCAGATCCCACGTATAGACGCCCGGCGGAAGCGGGGGCGGCCTGCGTTTCAGGTCCTGGTAGGGCGGAGCCTGTGAATCCCGGGGCAGAAGGAGGTGGAGGCATCCATGGTGGTTCACGAATTCGTCCGTGGTTCTACACATACACAGACACACAAACACAGACAACACGCGCGCGCACATACACACGCACATGCACACAGTTGAATAAATAAAATTTAAAAAAAAAAAAAAAAAGATGATATAACAGGGTGGATATAGTAGAAAGTGTTTTGAGTTGTGTGAGATATGCCTGCTTGTAGATGGTTAGTGGTATGAGATGGTGAATGGCTAATACCATGAAAGGGTGGGTGTACACTGTATCAAAATTTTTTTTTTAAGGAAACTGTGGTACATCTATACAATGGAGTACTACTCAGCCATCAAAAATGATAAATTACTGGAATTTGCTGGGAAATGGATGTCATTAGAAACAATTATATTAAGTGAAGTATCCCAAACCCAGAAAATTAAGTGCCGTATGTACTCCCTAATAGGTGGCTCCTAGTACCAAACTCACCCAGCCCACATTGAGACACTCAAAAGTAAACCTATGTAACACAGTAATTGCAAGGATTATGAACAAGAGAGATGGGGTAGGAGGGCCACACCAGAAACAAGGAGAGAGGGGACCATGTTACAGCAGAGAAAATAGGCCTCCATCAAGGTCTGCAAGTAAGTGATGAGAAACCTGGTTAAGTTCACAGATGTTCTTTCCTGATCCTACCAGAAGGGGAGGGCATATAGCCTAGCAGATAAAAAGTAATCATTTTGCAAATGGGTGATGGACCCCTCCCTCACTGATGTTTCCTACTCTTATTACATCTATCCTTGAATGTGCTGTTATAACAAGACTCCAGTTTAACAGCTTTTTGTCTCTGGCCAGGGGGGTGACATACAGTGCCCAGCAGAATGGAGTGAAGGACATTGCAGGAGCAGCAAAAAATGCAAAAGAAAATCAACAAACCACAATCCAGAACTTCAGAGACTATCAATCACATAGAACTAGGCCAGCCTAATCTCTCCCCATCCTGGAGCTCAGGGACATTTGCGGAAGAGGGGGCGGTAAGATTGTAAGAGCAAAAGGATGGGAGGAGCAACAACTTGCAAGATTCTCAACAATAATTGGGGCCAAAGCAATCATAATGGGACTTTGCATGCCCAATGTCCAGCGCACTATTGCCCTCATAAAGTCTAGCATCTGTTAAGGGCACCGAGACCCCTGGAGGCAAGGCAAGGGATTGCAGCCATATAGTGATCTTATGCTTAAGGGGAACAAGAGAAATTTCACTTTAAGAATCTCCAGCACTGCTGAATCAGAGTGTTGTATGAAGCCTGCATTTCCCACCACATGTAGGAAGTTTCTCCTGTTCTCCACATCCTCTCCAGCATTTGGTGTTGTGTTGATTGTGGATATTTGCCATCCTGACCAGGGTGAGATGATATCCTCATGGAATTTTGATTTGCATTTCCTTGATGGCTAAGGAAGTGGAGCATTTTTTAAGATATTTTTAGACATTTTAATTTCATCCTGGTAAATTTCTTTTTGTTGAAGGCCCATTTTTTAATTGCCCTTAGTTTCTTGTGTGCTTCGTTTTCTAAGTTCTTTTTTGCACTCTGGATATAAGAGTCACTATCAGATTGTGGTTGTGAAGATTTTCCTCTCATCTGTGAGTTTTGCCTTTGGACTGAATGTTACAATCTCTTTATCTGAACGAAGCTCCTAATTCCATAAGATCCCTAACTGGTTTTGAGATTTGGTAGCATTGACGTGCCATTGGAGTCTGTTAGGAACATAATTGAAATAGAAGTGGTGAGAGTGTACATCCTTGTCTAGTTCCTGGTCGAGTGGGAATGCCTGTCCAGTTTTTCCCCGTTGCGTATACTCCTTTTCTGTTTGCTGGTTGTGTAAGTTTTTATTATATTGATAAAGGGTCCTTCATTCTACTTTCCATCGTTTGACATCAAAGCCGGTGGATCTCGTCCCAAGCTTTTTCTGCATCTATTGAGGAGTATCATTTGTCTTGGCGATGGACTGGTTTATATATGATCATATTTATATAATATTCATTTGCATATGTTGACCCAACCTTTTTGCTGGGGATAAAGCACTTGGGATCCTAGTGGAATGATCTTTTTGATATCGTTTGAATCTGCAATTTGGCTAAACTTGGTTTTGAGAATCTTCTCATCGTGTTCAGCGGGCATTCCTCTAGTTTTTTTTTTAAGTATCTTTATGTAGGTTTTGGGGATAAATAGGCTTCCTAGAAGGATGTTTGTAGTTCATTCTTTGCTATTTGATGGAACAGTTTAACAAGTTTTTTATTGGTGTTTACCCTCCTTACAATGATCTGGTAAGAACTCGTGCGGAATATTCTTGGTCCAGGAGCATTTTTTTGTGAAATTTAGATAACTGTCTTCAATTTCCTCATAGATTATTAGGACTTGTTAAAATAATTCACAAACTTCCTGATTCATTCGTAGGTAAGTTGTGCTTACTTTAGGAATTCATCTCTTTCTTTGTGTTGTCAAATTTCACAGAGTATAGGTGTGGAAATAGTGATTCCTAATGCTGATTTTCTTGAGTATCTGTAAGTAACTGCACATTTTCATTTCTAATTTGGAATTTGGTATGATCTCTCGCTTGCTAGTTAATTTACCTTAGGTGTGTATCAATCTTATTGATTTTTTTTTCAAAGAACCACTCTTTTTGACTGGTTGCTTTTCTATCTGTTCCTTAATCTTCTCATTTTCGAATATGTCTTCTCCTTATTTTCTAATCTCCCTCATTCTAACTAGTTTTGTATCAGCAGATTGCACTAGGTTTCCTCTAAAGCTTTTAAGCTTGCTTGTTAATTGTTATTTCTAGTGTATTTCCATTATTATTGATGTCAGGCATTAAGAACTATACTTACCACCTAGGACAGCATTTTCATTGTGTCGCCAGAGATTTTGTGATAGTTTATTTTTCATTATCCTGTCCTTGTTCAGGATAATCTTGAATTGCTGTGTAATTTCTTCTTCATGAATCCAATGCTCATTCAAGCTTCATCAGTAGTTTAGTTTTCAGCGGTAGTAATTATGTTTTCTGTTTTTTTTGTGTTGGGAGGCAATCTTGCTTACATGGTGGTCTGCTCGTGTACAGGCTAGAATTTCAACCATTCCTGTATATGTTGTAATGCAGATTCTTTGTGGCCCAATATTGGATCTATTTTGGAAAGTTCCGTGTGCTTGGAGAAAATGTGTATTCTTTGGTGGCATGGTAAGTGGATAGAGATTCTGGTAAGGTACCATTATTCAGTAAGGGGTTTGGTTAAGCTCCACAAGTGTCTCTGTTAATTTTTACCTTTGATCTATCCCATGTTAGAGCGCAGTGTGTTGAAATCTGCCAAGATATCTTGTTTGGGTTGATTTCTTCAGCTTTGACTGTTGTAGGTTTGCTTAATGAATGTGGTAGGGGCCCGTATTGGGTGCTATAGGTTCATTTTGTGAAGTCTCCCTCCTGGTGAATTGTCTGAGGATAAATAGATATCTCCTGTTCTTATATGATTTTTGTGGCGTTAAGGTCCACTTTTCCCAACTATATGACTACTCCTGCTTTTGTCCCTGGTTTCATTAGCAGTATGCTTTTGGACACTTTTATTTAGGGTGTGTGCCTACTTTTGTTGTAGATGTAGTTTCTGGAGCAACAGCATTGAGGGGTTTGATGGATTTTAATCACAATGGGTGTTATCTGTGTCTCGTACATGTGATTAATAATTCCATTGACATGTAGTGTTATAATGGAAAAATATGTTTTAATCTAGACATTTTGATGTTAGTAGGCTTTTTTTGAAAGTGTATTTTGTGGCACTTTTTAGGTTTTAGTGGTATATACTTTCCCTTTCTGTCCATCCTGATAGACCTGTTTTTTTTCCTTCACAAGCTTGAATCTTTCTAGCATTTTTGCATAGACTGGTTGGTGTAGACATGTACTTCAAAGTTGCTCTTTGGCGCTGGAAAATTTTCTTTTTCTTGTCTTTTTCTGACAGATCGTTTGGAGAGTATATCAGCCTGGTACTTTTTGCTCACTTCATAGGTAACTTGAAGTCATCTTGTCCAACTCTTCTTGCTTTTACTGTTTCATGTTAGATCATTTGTTATTTTAATAGTTTATCTTTAAAAGTGACTTGCTTTTTTTTGTACCCGTGAAACCTCAGTACCATTGTCTTTAAGCTGAGTGGAATTGTTTCACTATTATTGTCCGGGGAGTTTGCTTCTTTTGGTCATATCTGTTTGGGTGCAGAATGCAGTTAGTATATGGATGGGGCCTCGATTCTTTTTGATGAGAGACAGTTTTCCTTTATGTTTTGAAAATTTCCTCAGGTGAGCATTTAGGGGATTTTGCTGTATTCCATGAATGCACATGTTTAGGGCTTCTTCAGGTGTCCATATCTCTTGAATATTTCTGAGAGCTTCTTTGGCTTTAACAACCTCTTCCATGAGTTTGTTCATATCCCACTTTGTCTTCAAACGGTTCTGATTCTCTACTGCTTTTTGTTCTCTGGACCGCTTTGAGTTCGGGTTGAAATCTTGGTATTAGTTCAATGTTTAACATTGGCCTGCATGTTTAATGCTCTATGCGTTTTTTTTGTTGCTTCTTTGAACTGTTTTTGCCTCACCTCCCGCAAGTGTCCTGTGTGTGTGCCTATTAAAGTGGATTGATGCAGTTATTTAATTCCCTCCCGGGATTTCCTCTTTCAATATTTAAGTGAGCACATTGTAATGATCATGTTTTTTAAAAGTCATTATCCTAAGTCAAGGCTTCCTTGGCTATTTTCCGTGGGTTTGTTCTAGGTGACTATCATTAATGGGATTAATATCCTCAGTGGTAGATTTGTTTTCTTTCTGGGTTTTATTTCTCATGGATTTGGCATTTGGGAGACTTGTGCATGTCCCTTTTTAACTATTAAATGTATCTTTTTCAATTTCTATACATTTTTCACTGAACGAATATATTGGGCCTGGAGCAGCTCCTTCTCCAGCTGGCTGGTGGAGGAGCTGGGGGACAGTGTGCTGTGCTGGGGTTTGGGGTGGCGGGGGACTCTTTATCGTGATGTCGCTTGAGTAACTGGCGGACTGTGCTTGTCCTGGGGCGGGTGGGGGCAAGGAGGAGGTTGTGGTTTGCGGTGTACTATTTAACCTGGGGAAGCTGGGGGTTGGGGCCCAGGGGTCTCCCGGCTAGGCGAGCTCCTCCTCAGGCTGGCTGGGTGGGAGGACCTGGGTCGTGTGCTGCCTTGGTTGGTGGGGCTTGACCTAGGTGTGTTGTCTGGGCTGGCGCTAAGCTCCTGGGCCAGTGCGGAAAGGCTCAACATCATTTTTTCTAAGTCAATCCACCTCCCGGGATATTTCATTAATTCATCATTTTTGATGGCTAGGTAGTATTGCAATTCTATAAAAGTCCCACCCCTCATTTTCCTATCCACTCATGAACTGTTGGGAATTCTTTGTTCCTTTGACATTGCTATTGTAAATAGTGCTGCTACAACTGGTCATGCTTGTGCAGTTGAGACGAATTTTCGTTTCTGGGGAATTACTTCCGAGAATTAGAATAGCAGGTTCATATGGCAATTCCAACTTTACATTTTTTAAAAAAAATCAGCATTCTGTGTCTGGCTTCTTGCTATTAGCTGCAGGGATGCTCATGGTCCGGTAGGACATCTGTTTCTCAAAACCACAAGCCTCCAGGGCACACCTCTCTCAGCTCCCCTCCCACACCCAGCAGAAGCAGCACCAGGGTGCCCACAGGCTTTGGTGGGCCACTAGGCCACATCCCAAGTCTCAGTGAAGTGCGCTGTCAGTCTCCATCAGCCCCCTCTGGCCCTTCCACCCACCCCTGACCCTTGCAGTCCAGTGGAAGAACACTCCACTCCTCAGAATTCACTAGAGTCCAAAGAAAACCAGCAAATCTAGGGGACAAGCCATTCATCTGAAGTCTCTAAAATCACCAATCAAATGGGAATAATTGTGATCATCCACCCCAAAGATAAGTAAACCCTTTTTTACCATCCTGCTCCTTTCCGCTTATTAATCAAATTGAATCCTGAATTTTATCCCATATAGCTACCCCTAAAACCTAATACATTCAGGGAATAACCACTCACCCTCCTCATACACCAAGGAACTAAATCATAAAAGTACACTACGCATTAATAATATTCACTCCCTGTCTAACTACACTGACATAATTGATGTATTAACAGGTCCTAATAGTAAATTCATCTAGGAATAACAATTAAACGACAAGAGTAATCCAACTGCAGGCAAACCCTATAATAACTGCACAAGAATAGTAACCCACCTAATACATCAGTCAAAAACCACAGAACTGAAAGTCTTAGAGAAAAACAACAATGCCCAAGTCCAAAGGTACAGATCTATGACAAACCAAAACCAGAAAACAATCTCCACCAAAAGATTCACCCCATAATGATAAATTCCCAACCAAACAAATTCACAACACGAAATAGTGAAGACAGCCAGACCCAAGAAATCAACATTCAGCATATCATTATCATGATCACTCCTCTGAAAGAGGCCCTCCAGAAGGAGTTAAGTAACCACAAATCAACCACTTTGAACAGGACATAACAAACACTTGGAATGAGTTAGCAAAACAGGTGAAGACCAAAAAACAAGAACAATAAAATAGTCTCAAGCAGAGTTTAAAGTGTACTAAGACAAGTTTCTTCAACGAGAAGTCAACAAGCTGAGTCTTATTCCCCATCACAAACGAAGCAGATATAGAATTTCAGATCTTGAAGACAACGTGGAAGCACTACCATCTCATGGAAGAGGTTATTAAAGCCAAAAAGATATTTGAGTGGAAATCAAGAGTATGATGATGGACACCCTGAAGAAGTCCTCGATGCACATTCATGGAATAACCAGAGGCAAGAATCCGAAAATACCACACTTGAGGAAATTTTCAAAATTATCTCACAAAAATTCGCCTCATCTAAACAATATGATGCACATCCAAATACAAAAGGCCTTCTGCACCCAAACAGTAAACCAAAATAGAAACAGAGCATGGCAAAGAATATCGCAAGCACTCCTATTAAGACTAAATAAAAGGTTCTGAGAGCTTCAATGGAAAAACAAGGCATTCTTGAATAAGATAACCTACTAAAAACAATTAGTCTCAGTCAAATTTCTTTGTCTTTGCAAATTTGGATTTTCACCTTATATTTGACACCCTAGCCAAATGCACTTTTTGTATAACTTGTTTGGGGGCGGCGGAATGCTTATTGTATTCGGCGAGGTTATAGGCCTTCATTCCTTTTAAAAAAAATGAACGCAAGTTTAATTATTTTGATAATTGAAAAAAATCTTCCTCACGGTTGTGTGTATTTGGGGGATTCTGCTCTGGTTATTCCATGATATGAAATTGAAACATAGTTAGGCTTATTAAGCGGGTTCTCTT
>JALPQD010000090.1:440722-473136 GCA_023101885.1 Typhlomys cinereus | reverse complement strand
CAGAATTTTCAAGGGAAAAAAAGCAAGTCCGTTAATAAAGAAATAACATTATTTAAAATAACAATGACTCTGGACGAAACAGGTAAAAACGCAAGAAAGAGCTTGGAAAACATACTTCATACTAGAAAGGAGCAAAATACTCAGACAAACTATCCCGTGCATACCAGAAAGAAAGAAAAGTTTTCCAGCACAAAAGAACTTCATGGATTTACATGTCTAAAAACCAGGCCAGAAAAATGTAAAAATGATTCTCAAGCTTGAACGGAAAAAAACAAGCGATAACCAGGAGGACAAGAAGAGGGAAGTATCATACCACACCAAACCTAAAGCCAAATAAATACAACTTACAAAGCCAGCTACACATAGGGAAAATGTCTGCAATTAAACAATAATTTCTGCTCTTATAACCACTAAGTCAATTGAAGCCTAACTCAACCCAAGTTAAGAGACACAGATGACACACTTGATTCAAATCAAACCCCTCAATCTGTTGACTTCAGGAAACGCTCGACCACAAAGAATAGGCACAACGTTAACAATAAAGCGGGGTCCCAAAATTCTACTCCTAAATGAAACCAGGAATAAGCAGGATAGTCATAATGCGAAACGTGACTTAACACCGAGAAAATCATAAGAGACACATTTGGAAACCGATATTTTAACCCGGCACAAATTCACCAAGAGAAACTTCACAAACTGAACATACATGACTAATACAGGCCATTCCACATCGTGTAAAAAAACCACAAACATCGTAAAGTCTAGAATCAACACAAAAAATCGATAATTCTGGGGATTTCACACTGCGCTTCAACATGGGGGGATAGATCAATAACAGGTCAAAAACAAAACAGAGACCCTTTGGAACTTAATCAAACCCTTACTGGAAATGGACCTTACAGATCTTATCCAACTTTATTCTCATGCAACCAAGGAATACACACTTCTTCTCATCAGCAACACTGGAACATTCTCTCCAAAATAGATCACATATTTGGGCCACAGAAGAATCTACCACTATACAGGAATGTTTGAAATTCCTAAGCATGTACACATCAGACCACCATGGTCTAAAGCTTGATATCCACAACACAACAAAAAACAGAAAAAACACTAATTCCTGAAACTAACCACTCGGAAGCTGAATGAATTGGATCCATGAAGAAATTACCAAGAAATTCAAGATTTCCTGGAAGCAAGCAATAATGAAATAACACTTATCAAAATCTTTGGGACACAATGAATGCTGCCCTATGTGGTAAGTTCTAGTTCTTAATGCCTGCGCATATAATATGGAAATAATTACAAATAAATAACTTAAACAATGCAACTTAAAGCTTTAGGAGACACTGGGCAATCTGATTGTAGCAAAAGCAGATAAAAATAAGGTAGAGAGATAATCAAAAAAGGGAAGAAATATCCGAAAAATGAATTAAGGACAACAATGACAAGGCAACCATCAAAGAGCTGGTTCTTTGAAGAAAAAACATAAGTATGGTGTATAACACCCATAAGTAATTAACTGAAGGAGAAGAAATTCCAATGTTAACAAAATTATAAATGAAAATGAGTAACCACTACTGATACCCAAGAAAATACAGAATATATAACATCACATTCCAAAACCATATACTCCTGTGAAATTTTGACAGTACAAAAAAAGATGAATTCCTAACCAACACAACTTACGTAAGGATTGAATTCGGAAGGTTTTGAATTATTTAAACAGTCCTAATAATACTTGAGGAAATTGATGAAGGTATCTGAAATTTTCCTATCAAAAAATGTCCTAGACAAGAAAGGATTCAGCACCCGAGTTCTACTAGATATGTAAAGAATGATAACACCCATACTCTTTAACTGTTCCATCAAATACCAAGAAAAGAAGACGACCAAATTTCTTTCTATGAAGCGTATTGCCAAAACCTATAAAATATACTTAAAAAAGAAAACTGTGGAATGCACAGATGCAAATGATCTTCAAACAAAGTTTTAGTAAATTGGGATTCAAAACTCATCAAAAAGATCAGTCACTTGGAATCAAGTATGCGTGGCAAAAAAAATTCCCAGTCACACAGAGTTGATGATTCAAACATACGCAATCATAAACATAATTTCGCATATCAAGTCCAAATTCAAGACCACTGCATACTACTCAATAAGATGCAAGTAAAAGTTTTGACGAGAGCAAACAACTTTAATTAGCCAAATCCCTAGAGACGGTTGGAATGTGAAAGGTAACCTTTACACAAATAAAGCTGTATACAGCAGCCAACAGGCAAGGATACTCAATGGGAAAAAAACTTGAAGCAGTTCCCACTTCAGCCTAGGAACTAGAGAATGGTATAACACTCGCAACCACTCTACTTCAATCCCGATACAAAAACAAACTGCTGGAGGTATCACACCATAACCAAACCTTAAGTCAATATACAAAGACCATAGTTCTAGAAAACACCTGGTACTGGCTCCAAAATGACAACCAATCAATGGATAATGGTTGAACAACCCAGACAAAGAGCTCACACAAATACAGCCATGTGATCTTTGACAAAGGGGCCCAAAAAGTCACTGGGAAAAGTACACGCATCTTCCACAATGTTGCTGGCCAAAAGGACTGCTAAGCAGAGAGGATTAAATAAAACTTGCCCATATTTGTGCACCATGTACAAGAAATAATTCAAATCACAAGGACCGTCATATAAGAGCCAGAGACTGTGAAAACCTTAGTGAAAGGTAGGAACTCCTCGCAGACTGGACTAGGCAACACTTCATCAAAAATCCAACAGCACAAAGAGATACAGCCAAACTCCACAGAATGGGTATCTTATGAAATTAAAGATCTGTTTCCTGTGAACAGATTGTTGCCCTGATCACAAAGGCAACCCACCAGATGGAGAAAATCTACCAATAACCACATCTCTCATGAAGCTCTATTATCCAAGTGCACAAAGAACTTAGAAACTAACACCAAGGCAAAAATGGCCCAATAAAAATGGGCCTTGAAACTAAAAGAAATCTCACTAGGGATGAAATTTGGCGTGTCAAACAAATATACTTAAAATCCTTGCATCCTTAGACCAACCAGTAAATACATTCAAAACTTTTCCCTGCGGTATATCTCACCCAGGTCCAGGATGCAACACCATATCAAACAGCAACCAACATACTGGGAGCATAGGTGGAGAAGGGAACCTCTCCTACATTGCTGGTGGGAATGCAGGGCTTATACAACCAATCTGGTGAGCCTTCTGTATTCTAAAAAAGTTAAACGATTGAAATGCCACATTCCCGGCTATCTCTGCCACTTTTGGAATATCCCCCATACAGCAAAAATTCACCTTAATACCAGCACCATGTTCAGAGCAGCACTCTTTACAAGTAGGCAAAGTCATGGAGCAACACAAATGCCCCAACAGTTGAATAAGGCAGTCTATAAGGGAAAATTGATACAATTATACAATGAATACTACTACTCATATCAAAAACAATGAAGTAAGGAAGAATTTTCTGGGAAATGGATGGATTAGGAAAAATTAATATTGAATGAAGTATCCCAGACACCAAAATTAATATTTGACGCCCCGCTAATAGTGGTTCCTAGACAAAACCCCCTTAGTGACACAATCAACGATAAATCTCTATAATACCTATACCATAATTTGCAAAGATTATAACAGAGGGAAGGGGAAGGGAGGGCCCCTACAGCAACAGAGAGAGACAGGATTTGCTACAGCAGAGAAAATTAGCCACCATCAAGGACTGTACACGTAAGTAATGAAGACATCTTGTTAAGCTCACAGACTTTCCTTCCTGGTCACTTGCAACTGATGGGGTAGTGAGTCACACAGAAAGAGATGCGATAATCTAACAGATAAAAAGGTATACATCCTGCAAAATGGGAACACTGCCCTCCCCTCACTTTCTCCTACTCTTTTCATCTATGTTTGATCTTTCTCATGAGTATACTTCTATTTTAATAGCAACTTTTATCTCTGGCCAGGGGTTACAATTCAAGTAGCCCAGATATGGAGCCAAGGGTGGTGCAGGAGCAAACAAACTGAAAAAAAAATCAACAAACCATCATAGACTCTACATCAACCCCTTGGAACAGGCCAGACAATCTCTCCCCCTCCCCACCCTAAAGCTCAGGGAAATTTTGCAGAAGTGTGTGGTAAGAGTTCTAAGAGTCCCTAAAGATGGGGAGAGCAATATTACAAATACCTCAAAAGTTAGGGTCGATTACATCATAATATACTTTTCTGACTCTCTCAATGACCAACACAATCCTTTGACCCGCAAAGTCTAAGCATGATCACAACACCACTAGGATTCCTTATGAGGCCAGGGATATGAACAGGCCACATATTGTTCCTATACTAAGGGAACACAATAAAGAGCTCTAGGAAATTTTCTGGTCCTAACACCCCTCATTAGAGGAGATTACCCAGAGGGGAAGTTTGACTTGCACAACTAAAGAATGCTCCAGCATGTTGGTGGGGAGGGGGCAACTGGGAGAAAGGAGAGTGTGGTGGAAAGAAGGGAAAAAGGAAGGGAGCATGGGGTCTTGGGAAGGGTGAAGTACAGAGGGGAATTGGTACTTTACACTTTGTGGATGATGTTGAAGAATATAAAAAATGAAACATTTAAAAGAACTCAGTATAAAAAAACAAGGAAGAAGGTTTTGTTACATGTCACTGTATAAAGATATTGAATTAACCAGTAATAATCATTCATAACATGTAATGAATTCTACTATCTCACAATAAACACCAAAAAAAGGTAACACTAACCAAGAAAGCTATAGTCCTTATTGGTGGTTCTAGTACAAACTCACTTAGTGACATACTCAAATAAATCTGTTCTAATATTACATAAGTTGCAAAGATTATAAACACAGGAAGAGAAGGGGAGGAGGGCCTCAGCAGAATCAAGGATAGAGGGGATCATGCCTACACGCAGAAAAAATATGGTCACCAGTCACGACTGCAAAGTAATAAGTTAGACATCTGCGTTAGATTCAGACTTTCCTTCCCTTGGACTTATAACTGATGGGGTTTGCATCTCAACAATCTGGCAATATAGACAGTAACCATCCTGCAAATGAGAGACTGAGTCCCCCTCACCCTCCGTGGATCCCGGCTCCCTCCCCTTTTATTCCATTCCTTCCCCCTCACTCCCGTTCTCCCAGTGTCCCCCCCCCCATTCCTGCATCAATCCTTAGTGGTGCACGGCAAACTTCCGCTATGGGTCGTCCATCATCTCTGATGAGGTGTAAAGGACTCATAGCATGTCTAAACTTCTTTAATGTGTTTTCAACTTTAGTACAGGAAACACTATTGTGGCTTGTTACTCCCTTGCCTCTAATTCTTAGGTGCCGGTGGATTCCATGGTAGACTTTGGGGGGTGTGTCAATGAATATGTTGGTCATTGTGCAGGTCACGCAAGTCCTATTATGATTACGTTGGCCCTAACAATGTGTGGAGTATTGTGCATATCATTTTCTATCATGTCTCCTCCCATCTTTAGGGCTCTTACAATCGTACTGTCCCCTCTTGCTGCAATTTCCTGAGTTTTTGGATTGGGAGAGACAGGTTAGAATGGTTCCTGGTGAGTAATGTAGGGCCTCTGAGGTCTGAATGATGGGTTTTGTTTAGTCGATTTTTTTTCTTCTTCCATTTTGTGTTCTTGCACCTCAAGTGGCGCCATCCTCCTGGGTAGTGGAATGGCACCACCCCTCCGAGCAGACAGAATATGCCTGTTAAAATGAGTCCGTATTATACTAGCAACTCAAAAGTAGATGGATAAAGAGTAGGAGACCGTGGTGAGGGGGAATTCAGTCTCGCATTTGCAAGAGGGTCTGTCTATATGCCAGATTGGTTGAGATCAAAAACCCCATCAGTTTTAAAGTGGCCAGGAAGGAAAGTCTGTAAGCCGAACCATAGTTCTCACTACTTACTCGCAGTTCTTGTGGTGACCGATTTTTTCTGGTGTAACATGGATCCCCTCTCTCCTTTGGGTTTCTGGTTGAGGCCCTCTCCCCTTCTCTCCTGTTTATATCTTTGCAATGACTGTAGATATGAGAAAGAGGTATCTTTGAGTATGTCACGAAGTGAGTTTGGTACAGAATCGCACCAGGAAGACGATAGCTTTCTTGGTTAGTGTACGTTTTTTGTGGTTTTATTATTGTTGAGATGTAGAATTCATACATGGTATGATGTAATTTGGGTAATTCAAGATCTTTATAACAGTGCATAGTAACAAACCTTCTTCCTTTGGTTTTTTATTCTGAGTTTCTTTAAAGTTTCTTTTTTTATTTCGTCCACTCACACAAAGTTGATAAGTAACCATCCCCTCTTTCTTACTTCCCACCCGGCCCAAGATCCCATGCTCCCTTCCCTCTTTTCCCCATTCCGTTCCAACCACCTTTCCGTCTCCCAGTGCCTCCCTCCCCACCACATGCTGGAGCAATTCTTTAGTGGGGAATGGCAACTTCCCTCTGGGTCCCTCCTCGAATATGTGTGGCCAGTAACATTTACTAAGCTCTTCTTGTGTTCCCCTTTAGTATAGGACAACTATTGTGGCGTTTAATTCCCTGGCCTCTAAGGATCCTAGTGTTGTGATCAATGCTAGACTTTGGGGGTCAAAGATTTGTTGGTCATTGAGCAGGTCATGAAAAGTATATTATGAGAATTTCCGACCCTAACTTTATGGATATCTTGTTATATTTTGCTCCTCCCCTCTTTAGGCGCTAGAATCCTTACCAAACCTCTTCGGCAAAATTTTCCCCTGACTTAGGTGGGGAGGGGAGAGATTGTCCCGGGGGGCCCTGGTTTCCAAGGGGTTGAGATGAGGCTAATGATGGTTTGTTGATTTTGTTTTTCAGTTTGTTGCTTCCTGCACCACCCTTGCTCCATCCTGATGGGTATTGAATGTACCGCCCCTGCCAGAGATGAAATTTTGACTATAAATAGAGTATTATCATGAAAGATGCAAAACATAATGGAAAAAAGGTAGGAAGACATAAGGGAGGGAGGTCAGTGTCCCATTTTGCAGGATGGTATCCTTTTAGCCTGGTAGACGCTACTCTAGGCACTATTTCTGGTGAGATCAGACCCCAATAGTTGCAAGTGAACAGGAAGGAAAGTCCTGGGAGCGTAACAAGATGTCCTCATTCTTACTTACAGTCCGTGATGTGGCTTAATTTCTTCTGCTGGAGCACAACCCTGTCTCTCATTGTTGCGTGTAGGGGCCCTCCTTCCCGTCCCTCCTGTTATAATCTTTGCAATTATGGTAGGTATTATAGAGATTTATCTTTGATTGTGTCACTAGTGGGGTTGGTGTCCTAGGAAACCACCTATAGGGAGTACCACTATGAATTTGTGTGTGTCTGGGGATACTTCATTCAATTATAATTTTTCCTAATCCAATCCATTTCCCAGAAATTTTCATTATTCATTTTTTTGATGCTGAGTAGTATTTCCATGGTGAAAAGGTATCACATTTTCCTTATAGATTCCGTAATCAACTGGTTGGGCAGTTGGGTTGATTCCTAACTTTGCTATTGTAAAGAGGGGCTGCTATGAACATGGTCCGTGCTTGTCTATCAAGGGGCATTTTTTTGCTGTAATGGGGGAGTATCCCAAAAGTGGAATAGCAGAGGAGATGTGGCATGGCAATCTTAAATGTTTAAGAATCAAGAAGGCCTCACCAGAGTGGTTGTATAAGCCTGCATTCCGACCAGCAAATGTATGAGGTTCCCGTCTTGCAACCTATTCTCCAGTATGTGTTGATGTTGAGTATTGGTTTTGCCAGCCTGAACCTGGGTGAGATGATACCTCAGGGAATTTTGAATTGTTTTCTCTGTTGCAAGGATGCACAGGATTGTTAATATATTTTGTTTGAAATGCAAATTCATCCGATAGAGTTTCTTTTTAAGTTTTCAAGGCCCATTTTTAATTGGGCCATTTGTTTTCCTTGGTGTTTAGTTTTCTAAGTTCTTTGTGCTCTGATATAGAGCTCAATGAGATATATGTTTATGTAGATTTTTCTCCCTTCTGTGGGTTGGCCTTTGTGCGCAGGGCAAAATCGGTTTCACAGGAAACAGAATCTCTTAATTTCATAAGAGCCGCATCTGTTGAGTTTTGGCGCTGTATCTATGGTGCTTTGGATTCTGTCATTAGGAACTGTTTGCCTAGTCAAGTCAGTGCGAGGAGTTTCCCTACCCTTTCACTAAGGTGTTCACAGTCTCTGCTCGTAATATTGAGGTACCTTGATGCATTGGGAATTATTAGTGTTACAGGGGTGACAAATATGGGCAAGTTTTAATCTTCTGCATGTAGAGACATCCTGTTTGGCCACACCAATTTGTGAAGATCTGTACGTTCCCAGTGAATGTTTTGGGCCCCTTTTGTCAAAGATCAAATGGCTGTACTTGTGTGAGCTTATGTCGGGTTGTTTCACCATTATCCATTGATTTGTGTGTCTATTTTGAGCCAGTACCGCCCAGGCTGTTTTCTGAACTATGGATTGTAGTATGACTAGGTTGGTATGGTGGATACCATCAGCAGTGTTTTTGTTACTACTCAGGATGGGATAGAGTGGTGATAGTGGATAGTCAATTCTCTAGTCCTGCGGAAGTGGGAATGCTTCATTTTTTCCCATTGAGTATAATCCTTGCTGTTGGCTTGCTGTATACGCTTTTAAGTTATGTTGTAAGGTTCCTTACATTCCCAATCCGTCTCTAAAGGGATTTGGTAATTAAGGGTGTTTGATCTCGTCAAAAGCTTTTTCTGCATCTATTTGTAGAGGATCATGTGGTGGTGAATTTTGGACTTGTTTATATGGTAATTATGTTTATTGAGATTTGCGTATGTTGAATCAACCTTGTGTGACTGGGATAAAGCATACTTGATTCCAATGAATGATCTTTTTGATATGTCTTTGAATCCAATTTACTAAGACTTTGTTGAGAATCTTTGCATCTGTGCTCATCCACAGTTTTCTTTTTTAAGTATATTTTATTAGGTTTGGCAATAAGCTTCATAGAAAGTGGTAGTCTTCTTCCTTTGCTATTGATGGAACTGAAAGAGTATTGTGTTATTCTTCTTTCCTTTGCTATTTGATGGAACAGTTTAAAGAGTATTGGTGTTCATTCTTTACATATCTGGTAGAACTCGGTGCTGAATCCTTTTGTCTAGGACATTTTTTGATAGGAAAATTTCAGATTACTTCATCAATTTCCTCATATATTATAGGACTGTTTAAAATAATTCAAACCTTCCTAATTCAACTTAAGTAAGTTGTGCTTAGTTAGGAATTCATCCTTTCTTTTGTACTGTCAAAATTCACAGAGTATAGGTTTGGAAATGTGATGTTATAATTCTTTGATTTTCTTGGGTATCAGTAGTGATAACTCCATTTTCATTTCTAATTTTGTTAAATTGGAATTTCTCTCTCCTTCTAGTTAATTTACTTATGGGTGTATCAATCTTATTGTTTTTTTTTTCAAAGAACCAGCTTTTTGACTGGTTGCTTTGTACTGTTTCCTTAATCTCATTTTCGGATATTTCTTCCCTTATTTTGATAATCTCTACTATTCTACTGCTTTTGCAATCAGATTGCCCTAGTGTCTCTAAAGTTTTAAGTTGCATTGTTAAGTTATTTATTTGTAATATTTCCATATTATTGATGCAGGCATTAAGAACTATGAACTTACCACATAGGGCAGCATTCATTGTGTCCCAAAGATTTTGATAAGTTGTATTTTCATTATTGCTTGCTTCCAGGAAATCTTGAATTTCCTTTGTAATTTCTTCATGGATCCAATTCTCATTCAGCTTCACAGTGTTTAGTTTCCAGGAATTAGTGTTTTTTCTGTTTTTTTGTTGTGTTGTGGATATCAAGCTTTAGACCATGGTGGTCTGATAGTGTACATGCTAGAATTTCAACATTCCTGTATATGTGTAGATTCATTCTGTGGCCCAATATGTGATCTATTTTGGAGAATGTTCCGTGTGCTGATGAGAAGAATGTGTATTCTTTGGTGCATGGATGAAAAGTTGGATAGAGATCTGTAAGGTCCATTTTCAGTAAGGGTTTGATTAAGTTCCAAAGGGTCTCTGTTATGTTTTTGACCTGTTGATCTATCCCATGTTAAGAGCGCAGTGTTGAAATCCCCAAGAATTATCATTTTTTGGGTTGATTTCTCGCTTTAGATGTTGTTGGTTTTCTTAACGAATGTGGAATGGCCCGTATTAGATGCATGTATGTTCAGTATTGTGAAGTCTTCCTGGTGAATTGTGCCTGAGGCTAAAATATAGTTTCCAAATGTGTCTCTTATGATTTTTCTCGGCGTTAAGTCCACTTTCCAATTGCATAATGACTATCCTGCTTATTTCCTGGTTTCATTAGCGAGTAGAATTTTGGACCAGCCTTTTATTTTAAGTTGTGCCTATCTTTTGTGGTAAGATGAGTTTCCTGAAGTCAACAGATTGATGGGTTGTGATTTTTAATCCAAGTGTGTAATCTGTGTCTCTTAATGGGTGACTTAATTTCATTGACATTTAGTGTTATAATGGTGAAATTATTTTTAATTGCACACATGTTTTATGTTTAGTGGCTTTTGTAAGTTTATTATTTCGCTTTTAGGTTTTAGTGGTATGATACTTCCCTTTTGTCCTCCTGGATACGCTTGTTTTTTTCCTTCAAGCTTGAGGATCATTTCTAGCATTTTTTAAGGCCTGGTTTGGTAGACATGTAAACCATGAAGTTCTCTTTGTGCTGGAAAACTTTTCTTTCTTTCTGGATCATGACGGATAGTTTTGCTGAGTATTTTTGCTCCTTTAGTACTTGAAGTATGTTTGTCCAAGCTCTTCTTGCTTTTACTGTTTCTGTTCAGAAGTCATTTGTTATTTTAATAAGTTTATCTTTAAAAGTGACTTGCTTTTTTTCCCCTTGAAAATCTCAACATCTTTTCTTTATCTTGAATGTGGATTGTTTTGACTATTATTTCCATGGTGAGTTTCTATTTTGGTCTTATCTGTTTGGGGTGCAGAATGCCTCTTATATTTGGATGGGCCTCTAATTCTTCAGATGAGAGAAGTTTCCATTTATGGTAATTTGAAAATTTTCCTCAGGTGTAGTATTAGGGGATTCTTGCTCTGCTATTCCATGAATGCACATGTTAGGCTTCCTCAGGGTGTCCCATAACTCTTGAATATATCTCTCAAGTATCTTTTGGCTTTAGCATCCTCTTCCATTGAGTTGGTTAATACTCCCACTTTGTCTTCAAGATCGGAAATTCTGTTTTCTGCTTTGTTGTTTCTCCTGATAAGACTCTCTGTTGAGTTCTGGGTTGAAGATAACTTGTGTTTTAGTTCAATTTTAAACACTGCCTGACACTGTTTTAACTGCTCTATGCGTATTTTTGTTTCTTGAACTGTTTTTCTCAACTCCTCCAAGTGTCTGTTGTGTTCCTATTCAAAGTTGTTGATGCTTTGAAAGTTGTTATCTTAGGCCTGGCTTTCTTGACTATTTTCTGGTTAGAATGTATCATTATGGGGTTAATTCTTTCGGTGGGAGGTTTGTCTTCTAGAGTTTCATTTCCCATGGATCTGCACTTTGACTTGGGCATTGTTGTTTTGTCTTTTAAGACCTTTCAGTTTCTGTGGGGTTTTGACTGAACTGATTAAGTTGGTATTACTACTCTAGGGCAGTTATTCCTAATGTTTGCCTTGGAATTGGGTATGTTTGTCTGTTATTATTGTTATTTCCTAGATGATGCTATTAGACTATTAATACATCAATTAAGTCAGGTTTAGAAGACAGGAGGTGAATTTTAGTATAATAGTTCTCTTTTATGAAATAATATCTTGGTGATATGTGAGGGTGAGTGGTATAATCCCTAAAGTTGTATATGGTTTGGGTGTGGCTATATGGGCTGGATGTGAAGAGTCTCTTTGATGTGATAGGATGATTTTAGAGGACTTCAGATGTATGGCCTTTGTCATCTAGAACTTTGCTTGAGTTAACTTTGGACTCTGTTGAATTCTGAGAAGCAGTGTGTCTTCCCTACACTGCGAGCCATGGTCCTCAGCAGGGGGAGGGCTGATGGGATGAATATCGCTTCTTCTGGTACCTGGTGTGTGGCCCACCCAAGCTCGGGCAGCCTGGTGTTGCTCAGGCTGATCCATGGTAGGAGCTGCAACAGCGGGTGCACGTGGGAGTGTTGGAACTTACCTGTGAGGGAGGACCCTGAGGGAGCGTCCTGTGGGGGGGCGTGTGGGTCAGAGGGACTGATGGGATGGGGCGTGATTCTCCTGGGACCTGGGGTGTGGTCTTATCTATGGTTGGGGCAGCATGGCTGTTGCTCAGACTGACTTGTGGGAGGAGCTGGGATGAACAGGTACACTTGGGGGCTGTTGGAACTTACCTGTGAGGGAGGACCGTGAGGGAGCATCTTTGGGGTGGCACAAGGGGCAGAGGGGCTGATGGAATGGGGCATGCTTCTCCTGGGACCTGAGGCGTGGCTTGCCCAAGGTCCAGGCAGCCTGGGTTTTGCTCAGGCTGCCTGGTGGGAGGAACTGGCATGAGCGGGTGCACCTTGGGGCTGTTGGAACTTACCTGGGAGGGAGGACTACAAGCGAGCATCCTGTCCAGGGACAAGAGATGTAGATGGGGTATTTCAAGTATTGAACGAGCAAAATTGTCAACCCAGGCCTATATACCCAGCATTATCGAGGGAGAAAGAGTTTTCCAGTACAAAGAAAACTTGAGGGCTTACATGTCTACCAAACCAGGCATTGGAAAAATGCTAGAAATGACACTCAAGCTTATAGAAAAAAACAAGCATATCCAGGAGGAGAATATCTTCCTGAGATATCATCTCACCCCATCAGGATGGAAAAGTCCACGATACAAACAGCACCAAGTGCCGGAGAGGATGTGGCAAGAAGGGAATTCTCCTACATTGCTGGTGGGAATGTAGGCTTACACAACCACTCTGGTGAGCCCTCTGGCGATTCTTTAAAACGTTAAAGGTTGAAATGCCATATGATCCTGCTATTCCACTTTTGGGAATAATGCCCCATACAGCAACAATTCACCTTGATAGCACAAGCATGACCATGTTCATAGCAGAACGGTTTACAATAGCAAAGTCATGGAATCAACCCAAATGCCTAACCGTTATGAGTGGATAAGGCAACATGTGGTACATTGTGGTACAGTGGAATACTATTTAGCCATCAAAAATGATGAATTAATAAAATTTGCCTGGAAATGGATGGAATTAGGAAAAATTATACTAAGTATCCCAGACACAGAAAATTAAGCACCATATGCACTACCTTATAGGTGGATCCTAGGACGAAACCCACTTAGTGACACACTCAAAGATAAATCTCTGCAATACTTATAGTAATTGACAAGATAATAAGCAGGTAGGGAAGGAAAGGAGGGCCCTGCCAGTAATACGGAGAGAAGGGATCATCCTACAGCATAGAAAATAGTCCACCATCAAGGACTACAAGTATTAATGAGACAACTGATTAAGCTCACAGACTTTCCTTCCTGGTCACTTGCATCTGATGGGTATGATCTCGACAGAAAGGGAGGGCATAGAGTCTGACAAATAGAAGGTATCCATCCTGCAAATGGGAGACTGAGCGCCCCTCACCACAGTCTCCTACTCTTCTTCCATCTACCTCTGAATGTACTCTTATAATAAGACTCTGTTTTAACAGCCTTTTATCTCTGGCTAGAGGGGTGACATCCAATATCCATCAGGATGGAGCTAAGGGTGGTGCAGGAGCAGCAAAACTGAAAAAGATCAACAAACCATAATTCAGGAAATCAGAGACTCTACATCAACCATCTGGAAGAGGGGGCGGTAACATTGTAAGAGCCTAAAGATGGGGAGGAGCAATTATATGCAAGATACTACAAACAAGTTAGGACTGAAGCACTCATATAGGACTTGCATGACCAGAGCAATGACCAACACATTATTGACTCCTCAAAGTCTAGCATGGACTAAAGGCACTAGGATCCTTAGAAGCTAGGAATTAACAGGCCCAATATTGTTCCTATTCTTAAGGGGAACACAAGAAAGAGATCTAGGTAATGCTACTGAGTTCTTACACCTCATCAGAGAGGAAGACCTATAGGAAAGTTTGACATGCACATTAAAGGATACTCCCGGGATGGAGGGGGAGGCACTGGGAGTTAGAGAGGGAGGGTGAAAAAGGAAGGGGAAAAGGGGGAAGGTTAAGGGGGTCCAGCAAGGGGTGGCAGGAGGGAAGGGACCGAGGTATCTATTAAGTTAGTATGAGCAGAAATAAATAAATAAATAAATAAATAAATAAATAAATAAATAAATAAATAAATGGAAAAAAAAGAACTCTGGCCCATTCTTTGTCTACTACTTCTTCAGTACACTCCTAATAACCCTCCAGGTGTTGCTTGTATACTGGTCTGCCTCATCATGCATGTGCCCTGTGGTTTCATGAAATCAGGTAACATAGGGAGCCCCCCCTGTGGTCAGCTAATGGGCATCTCTCCCTCCCACTCACAAGCCTTTACTTGACATTCATGACAACTTGCCTTAATGAAATAGTGGAAGAAGGGAGGAGGTCTATGCCAGATCACAGTTCCGGTGTGTGTGTGTGTGTGTGTGTGTGTGTGTGTGTGTGTGTGTGTGAATGTGTGTGTGTGAGTCCATCATGGCAGAACAAATGCATCACATCCACAGCAATAGTAGAAAGCCATGTGATGTGGTTTGAATGTGAGTTGCCTGCCACGAGCTTGTGCATTGGACTCCTTGGCCATTGTGAATCTTTGGGAAGGTCCTGGATCCTTTAGTCTGTGGTTTGCTGGAGGAAGGAATGTCACAGAGGGTGGATCTTGAGCCTGATGAGCCCCGCCCTACTTCCTCTAGTAGTCTGCTCTAGCACCCTGCAGAGGGCTCTCTCAGCCTCCATGAGGACAGATGAGACTTGAGCTGCCTCCAGTTTCTGCTATACATTGTTCTGGACTATGTCTCCCCTTGGAACTGTGAGCCAAATAAATCTCCCTTTCTCCACTTAATTTGCTTGTGCTTGAGTGTCGTCTCACAGCAGCAAAGGGAGAAACTGCAGTGCCATGGGGGCACATGTGCATACATGCTAGCTCTCTCCATTGTCGTTTAATTAGAGACACCCTACCTAGGGAATGGTCTCACCCCCATAAAGGCTGGGAGGGCAGTAGCTCTTCTTCATTACTGTGAGACAATGTTCATACTCAAGGGAGAAGGGAAGAGTTATTAGACTTATGGTTCCAGAGAGGATATATAAATATATATTCTAATATGGTGGGAATTCCATAACAAAAGGATGGCCTGGAGATAGAATCGGAAGAATGATTCAGGTCACCACAGCTATCAGGAGGCAGAGAGAGGAAGTAAGGCAAGGCTGCCAATCCTCAAGGCTGGCCCCTGTTGACAGGCCTTACTCCAGCCAAGCTCCACCACTCATGTATACTATACCCTCCCCAAACACAATCACAAGCTAATAATGCAAACCCATGTGCCTTTGTGGAGTCAGGTGAAAGGAGGAACACATATTGAAACCTTGACAGCTTGGTCTTCCCACATCAATTATTCAAATAAGATCATCACTGATTGCGTGCCCAGGATCCCAGCTGTCTAAATTCCTCAGCACCCCTTGCCTCCCACTTTTCTGGTACCAAAATGAATTTGGTCTTTGGATGTAGTGATAAGTCCTTGGCACAAATGATTTAGTGGAACAAAGGGTTTATTATGCTCATGGATGCAGGTCACATAGTATATTATCAGGAATTGACAGAATGGTCCATACCATATCCTCAGGAAAGCACTGAGAGAAGGGCATGCTTTCTGTTTTGCCAGAATGCCAAATCTCTGTCTTATCCACTTGTCCACCCACTGTGGGGTGGGTCTTTTCCCATCAGCTCTCCTCCTGCTCTTAGCTCCTCCTCCCTCTGCATATCTACAGATGAGAAAAGATGTTCATAATGATGTGGAAGAATCAGACTCCAGTGATAGTATGTCCTCTACAGAAGGTTCACAGCTGAAGAACAGGATGGCGCAAGGGTCATGGGCAGCTGCCATCAACAGCTCCCAAGGCCAGACACCTGGGCACCTGGCCAATGGACATGTCTCAGCCACGTAGCTGAAGACTGGCAGTGAAGGACTGCCCCCAGCATCACAGAGCTTTGTGGATAGCTGGACTGGAGACTCTTCAGAGAGGTCCTACCACAGAGTGGGCAGAGGGCTGATGATCTTTTCCATCCCTTCCCTGCCTTTCCACCCCCTCTTTATTGCCTAACATCCCTTTAACCCCTCTGGGAACCTGGACAAGAGTTTGAAGGAGCAATGGGACTCTACAGCTGACCAGAGCCCCCTCCAGGCTATAGCCTGGGGGCTGCAGGGAACCCTTGCTCAAATGTCCAATAAAATTTGAAGAGAGAGGAATTCTCTTCCACCTTCCCTTCTGCCTCCACCTCCTTCCCTGGAGACTCAGACCCAGTGAGGCTGAAACTATTGACATACCAAGCCACTTCCTCCTACTTTGAATAAGGAGTTAGCAACAGTCCTGGCTTACAGGTAAGAAGTTACTGACAAGGACAACAATAACATTCAGATTGCAATCAGGAAGGTGGCAGAGAGAGATCTTTATCTTTTCTTGTAGACCTTTGTTGAAAATCATCTCAAGTCCGCTGTCATGTGTGTGTGTGTGTGGGAGGGGGTTCTCTTTAGATCTCTTCTGAACAGTGAAGGAGACCCCACAGGTGTGGGGAGGTGTAAGAGAACACTGGTTTCCCAGAGTGGGGTCACTATTCAAGAAGAATCATGGTGCAAGGGTTTCACCAGTGTCTCAGCTTAACAATTGAGAACGGAGACTTTAGGCATGCCTGTGAAGATGTACCCATACCATGTGCCTTCAAGATGGGGGTCTGGGGTGATGCCAGTTACACCAGAAATCACAGCCACAACATCTTCATGTGGTGAGAGAATGTGGCCATCCTGGGAGCATGAAGCCAGAGCAGATGAACATTGAGCAAGAGAGAAGCAGAGGCTGAGCTGGGCATTGGGGTCTCCATAAGGGACATCAGAAAAGAAATGCTTTGGAGATGCAGAACTCAAAACAGCAGGTGCAACCAAAACTCCCGGCATTGGGGACACCAAGGCATGAAGTTTCCTGAGAAACCTGGCGTGCATGGGATGAACAGCAAGACTGTCTCAAAGACCAAATGATGGGCTGGGGAGACAGCTCAGTGGTTAAAATGTTTACTGTGCAACCCGAGGAACTGGGTTCATATCCCCAGGTGCAGTGTAAATACTGTAAGGTAGGCATGGTGGCCTGACTATAATTCCATGCCTGGAAATCACAGCCTATGAATCCCCTGAGCAATCTGGCTAGCCAGACCATTCCTCCTGGCAAGAGACCCAGTCTCAAAACAGTAAAGGTGGAAGAGTGATTATGGATGATCCCTGATACCTCGGAGTGCACAAGCATACACAATCATGTGCACGAACACCTGCAAGCATGCATCCACCCCATGTGCAGACATCCCTACATGCTGGATCCAGCCTCCAGGGTTGGCTACATGCTGTACCCAGGGTTGGTCATAACACATGGCTGGCAAAATTTGAGGTTTTAGAAAAGGGGTGCCAGGAGACATTACACCAAGCCTTTAGGCATAAGGGGAGGCCTGGAGCCTTTCTTCCTGAAACCTTTATTTGGAGACCAGTCACAAGTGATGCTAATGAGGCTCCCTGTGAGCTAACCAGGGATTCTCCAAGCGATAATGTGAACAGAGATGGCTCAGGGGTTAAAGTCTTTGCCTCACAAGCAAAAGACTTGAGTTCAGATCCCGTATCAAAATGCCAGGCAGATGTGGTAGTGACTTATAATTTCAGCCTTTAAAGAAGAGCCCTGAGAAACCACAGAGCAAAACAATAAGGCGTTTGAGCAATCCAGAGTGATTCCTGATGTCACAAACTTGGGCCTCCACAGGCACACATGGTACCCTGTGGTACACACACACACACACACACACACACACACACACACACACACACCTCTACACTCTAGAAGTTACTGAGCAACTTGAGGGACAAAGTGCTGATTATTTTGGCTCATGTGTCCAGAGGAGATAGAGAAGGTTATGGTTGACAGAGAGATTCAAGGTGATGGGAATGGGTGGCTGACTGTTAGCTTGCAGCCATATTCAGAAAGAGAGAGAAGGAGGAGGGGGAAAATGAGAAGGAAGGAGGAGGAGAAGAGCAAGGAGGAGAGAAAAGGGATATGACAGAGGAAGAAAAAAAAGGAATAGAAGGAAGGAAGGAAGGAAGAAAGGAAGGAAGGAAGGAAGGAAGGATGGATGGAAGGAAGGAAGGAAGGAAGGATGGATGGACGAAGGAAGGAAGGAAGGAAGGAAGTGGGGTCAGATTATAAAACCTCAAGGCCCAATCCCCAGTGACATACCTCCTCCAGGTAGGCTCCACCTCCTAACGATCCCAAATAGTGCAGTCAGCTGGGAACCAAGTATTCAGTCATAGGAATCTGTAGGAGAAAAATTCACACTCACACCATACTGTAAGTGCATCTAAAATGCTGAGTTGTCAGCACCAACATAAGCTGGGGGTGCCTGGGGTCTCAGGACTGTAGGGAAGGTCAGAGGTTGGAGAATTTCTGGTGCTCCCTGACCACCAGCCTAGCCCCAGGTTTAGGGAACAAAACGGACAGAGATAGAGCAGGACACCCGACATCCTCCTCCAGCCTTGGAGCCCATGTTCAGGGCTCATGCTTGGCATCGCTTATAAGCAGGGAGGCACCAGGAAGGCATCATCTTGTTTTGTTATGGTGCAGGTCTGTCTTTGAAGAATGGGTTTGCTGGTGCTCCTATCCTGCATGCTGCTGGTGTTTGTGGGGGGGGCAGTCAGCGTTAGCTTTTTCTTTCATAGTTTGATGAATTTAGCAACTAATCCATCTTGTTCTGGTGTAAAAATGAAGATCCTCAGTATCAAAACCAGTCACTCAACAGACCTGGATACTGCCAAAGCATATTTTACTTCTGCAGAAAGGTGTTCATCCTCTCCAAGTAGGAACAGCAAAGAATACAATGGTTGGACAGTCCACATGATCTGAACTGAGGTCCTTTTGTTTGTGAGGCAAAGGCTTTAACCTCTGAGCATCTACTTAGCCCCCTCTTCCCCACGTGATCTTTTATCCCTAATGCAGGGTTGTATCTGTCCTTTACCCTCATTAGTTTGAGATTAAGTCCACACATTCTTTTTCCTGGTTGACTAGCAAACAGACTTTCAATCTATGAAGCTAAGAAAGGATGCAAAACACAGCCTGACCAATTAAGAAATGGACAGCACAGTAGAAGTTATGGACTTTTTTTGAGTTTTTTGAAATAGGTGGGGTAAGCAATTGTCAGAAAATTTCCTGATGAAATGGAGGCTTGTATCAATTGTTCTCTGTTGCTGCTATGAGACACTCAGGCTCAATCAGCTTGAATGCAGAAAGGGAGATATATTCAGCTTATCAATTCATATGGGAGTTACAATCCTTCACAGTGGGAAAGGCATGGCTGGCTAGTAGAAGCTGGAGGCAGCGTAACTCACTGAAGATATCACAGAGGCCAAGAGCTGCTGCTGCAAGCTCAAGAGCAGATTCACTCACTCAAGCAGGTTGGGGCTAACCTACCTCAAGGTCCACCCTGTGATCGCCTTCCTCCAGGAAGTTTCCACTTCTTAAAGGTGCCAGGGCCATTCTGAACTACACATAGAAACACATGAGCCTGTGGGGGAGGAATTTACCCTTCAAACTGTGATAAGGCTGACATTAACATGGAAGCACTTTGGTTTGATAGAAAAGCCCGTTTGCCCACACTGGATGGTTCTTGGGTAGGAGGCTCTGTGTGACTGCTTCACGCTCATTTCTATGCATGTTCAAGTTATTTGTATCCTTATGTTTTAATTTAAATAGGTCATAGGTATCTAGGGAATTTATCCGTTTCTTCTAAATATTACATTGTTTTAGAACATACCTTGAAATCGCTTCTGAATGATTCTCTGGGTTTCATTGGAATCTGTCCTAATCTATCCTTTTTCATTTGCAATTTTTATTAACTTGTGAATTCTCTCTTCTCCATACTTTGTCTCCTGCGAGTGATAAAATACTTGAAAAAAGCAGTGTAAGGAAGGAAACGTCATTTGGGCTCATGGTTCAAGAGTGAGGTCCATCATGGTGGGAAGGTATGGAGGCAGGAGCATGAGGCAGCTGGTCACATGGCATCCACAGTCAGGAAGCAGAGTGTGATGAACTCTGGTGCTCAGCTTGCATTCTGCTTTTTGTTGCAGTACTGGACCCCTGCTCAGGGAATGAAGTCCCCCACATTTAGCATGGATCTTTTCACCTCAATGAACCCAGCCTAGAAATTTCCATTACAAATATGCCCAGGTGATTCCAAATCCAGTTAAATTAGTCAAATATTAACCACCATAATTGGTCGAGGTTTTGTTGGGATAGGAATGTTCAATTTTCTCCAAAGGTACATGGTTTAAACACATGGTTCCCAGCAGGCGTGATGCTGTTTGTAAAGTGTATGGAACGTTTAGGAGGTGGGGCCTTGCTGGAGGTAGGACCTCATTGGTGGTGATCCTTGAAGTTTTGCTTTCTGTTCTTTCTCTGCTTCCTGATATACAGAATGAGCAGCCTGCCTCCTGTTGTATTTAGCAAGCCTTCCACTTATTATACTCATGTGTGTACACAGGATGTGAATATGCAATGGGGACTAGGAGAATGGAAAAAGAGATCATAATGGAGGGTGCTGTGTGTGAGGACAGATAGGATAATGGGATACGTTTTGTGTAAATAAGAAATAGGGACTTCGAGGAAGGTGAAGAAAGAGATAAGCAGGAGGTAGGCAGCATGGATAAGTGAGATCAACAGGTGAGGGTTTGAGTGAGAACAAAATATAATATAACACATGTGCAAAATCCACAATGAAATTTATTACCTTGTATACTTGCTAAAACTTTTACAATATATTTAATGAGGTTTACCCTCCTTATGGTATGTTCTATCCCTGAGTCCCTGACTAGAGTTTCTATCTGGTCTTAACAAAATGAAGTAGCACTTAGGAGCAAAGATGCAGCATGACAAGCCTGCACAGGAGGCCAAGATGAAAAAGACCTCCACAGCTACCATGACCTACCTCTTGGTGCTATGGTAGACAGGGAGGAAGGTGATTCAGACACTGCAGAATACCAGCATGCTAAAGCTCAGCATTGAAGGTATCAGGCAGGTTCCTGGCCAGGAAAGCCACAGTGAAGCTCTCCAAGGTCAGAGAGCCAAGGTATACCAGGACACAGTAGAAGGCAGTGACTGAGCCTTGTTGAATATGATGATGATGTGGCCATGTTCAGAGTATGTATGTGTCAACAAAGAGAATAGATGTTCTCAACCAGACTCCACACAGAATGAGTTGGATCAGGGTGCAGAAGGGAGGGATGTAGTTTGGTGCCCCTGAAACCAGCAGCCACCTCATCTTTCTTCCTGCAGCAGTGAGCTTAAATACCAGAATCACAGTGATTGTCTTGGGCAAGACAGTGGACACATTCCACAGTGGCAACTCCAATTGCAATCATCTGCAGGATGCAGGTTGTCATGTTGGGATGTCCAATGAAGAGCAAGGAGCAGAGAAAGGAGAATTTAAGTGCAATGAGTGGGATGTAGCTGGGAGTGTGGTTATTTGCCTTCACAGTGGGAGTGTTTTGGTGCTTCACAAATATGCCAAGTACAAGGGCTGTGAGTGTAGGCAAACACAAGGCCATCCAAGCTAGACCCATCTCCAAGAGGGTCTTCATAATCAAGAAATGTTACAGTTTTGGGGAAGCATCTGTTTCATTCTGTGTTGACATATTAATGGTCTGGACACATCAGATATTGCTGCACATCTGGTCACGAGTTTACTTGACTAGGTTTATGAAATGCTTGAGACAGAGCCCAGGGACCCATGCAAGCCAAATAACTCTCTATCATCTTTGCCGAATCTCCAGCCCCACAAATAAAAATTTATTCAAAAGCGATTCAGAAAGTTACCATGATAGCTATCATTTAGCATGTCACCACTTCTTTTCATAAATCTACTCAGATTTTGAAGGTGTCAGTTATAAAAACAAAATATTCAATAAACTGTAATAGAATGTGTAACAATAAGTTGTCAGAATAAACTCATTGTCCTTTTTTGCTTTGGATACCAAAAAATAAATAAATAAATAACAATGCCAAGTGAATGATCTTACCAGAAGGGGAGGGCATATAGTCTGGCAGATAAAAAGTAACTATTTTGCAAATGGGTGATTGACCCCTCCCTCACTGTGGTTTCCTACTTTTATTACATCTACCCTTGAATGTGCTATTATAACAAGACTCCAGTTTAACAGCTTTTTGTCTCTGGCCAGGGGGTGACATACAATGCCTATCAGGATGGAATGAAAGATATTGCAGGAGCAGCAAACCCGCAAAAGAAAATCAACAAACCACAATCCAGAACTTCAGAAACTCTATATCAACCACCTAGAACTAGGCCAGCCTAATCTCTCCCCATCCTGAATCTCAGGGAAATTTGCGGAAGAGGGGGCGGTAAGATTGTAAGAGCAAAAGGATGGGAGGAGCAATGATTTGCAGCATGCTCCACAGAAGTTAGGGCCGAAGCAATCATAATTGGACTTTGCATGCCCTGCGCAATGTCCAACACACTATTGACCTCACAAAGTCTAGCATCTGCTAAAGGCACCACAGTAGTGTTCCTATGCTTAAGGGGAACATAGGAAAGGGTTCAGGGAAATGCCACTGGGTCCTTGTACATCATCGGAGAGGAGGACCCAGAGGAGAGTCTGGCATGCACATTAAAGGACTCTCTGGGGATTTGGGGGGGGAGGCACTGGGGATGGGGAGGGAGAGGTGAGGGGAGGGGATCAGGTGTTCGGGGAGAGGAGAAGGGAGGGAGGGAACTGGTGTACCTATTAAGATGGTATGAGCGGAAATAATAATAAAAAGTTAAAGAAATAAAATTTAAACAAAAAAATCTACAAAAATATCAACCCTGTAATTATGGATTCCAACCAGAATAACTTCTCGATATTAGCCAAGTATGATAATGAGTTTCAAGCCTGATTATGAATATGACAAAACAATGTACGAGGAATTCAGAAAAGAGCAAAATAACCACCTAAGATAGGAACGGGACACGACGACGGTAGTGAAAGAGGCAGGTGAAGCCTGACGATAAGATGAGAGGTGCAGGGTTAACCTCTGCCTTGAGGCGGAAGGTCTGAGTCGGATCCCAATCCCATTTGAAGAGCACGGAGGCGCCTGCGTTCTGGTCCTGGTAGGGCGGAGCCTGTGAATCCCTGGGCGGAGGAAGTGAAGGCGTCCATGGTGGTTCCCGAATTCGTCCGTGGTTCTACACACACACAGACACACGCACGCGCACACACATACATACGCACACACGCACAATTGAATAAATAAAAAAAAGTCTCATCCCTACTTATTCACCTGGAACCAGACCAGCCAAATCTCCCCCATCATAAAGCTCAGGGAAATTTGTGGAAGAGGGGACAGTAAGATCGTAAGAACCTAAAGATGGGGAGAAGTAATGATATACAAGATACTCCACACAGTTAGGGTTCCTGTAACCATAACAGGACTTTGCATGACCTGCCCAATGACTGACATATCAATGACCCCCCCATATTCTAGCATGGATCACAGGCGCTAGAAGCCTTAGAGGCAAGGGATTAACAGTCACAACAGTGTTCCCATACTAAAAAGGGCACAAGAAATGTCTCTAGGTAATGCTAATGAGTCCTTACACCTTATGAGTGGAGGGCACAAAGGGATTACATTACACCAAAGGATACTCCAAGGATTAGGGGGGAAGAAGGGGCCACTTCAAGAAAGGGAGGGAGGGGTTGAAAGAAAGGGGGAAAAGAGGGGAGGGAGCAACGGGGACATGGTGAGGGGTGGAGGGAGTGAGTTAAGTTTGTATGAGTAGGGTAAAAAAGTCTCATGTGGAAATTGAAATAAAAAAACTAATTGTAATCCAAAATTTAACAAAGAGTCTTACCAACTGAACTAACAAAGCAGAAAAAAGTATATCAGAATTAGAAGATGACTGAACAAACTTGTTCAAAGTTGTTGAAAAAGCTAAAAAATGTACTTGATTGGAATATTCGAGAGCTTTGGGATACTCTGAAGAAATCAAACATTTGTAATCATGGAATTCCAGAATGAAAACCCCAAAAAACCTCATTAGAAGAGATTTCTCACACTACCATAATTGAAAATTTTCCACATTCATGGAAAGAGATCCCCCTCCAAGAGGCATATTGCACAGGAATTAGATATGACAAAAACAGAAACACACCATGGCAAATAATAGTCAAAATACTGCAGATACTTGACAAGGAGAACATGTTGCTGAGCTTCAAGTGAGAAAAACCAAGTCACATTGAAGACAAGCATCTTAGAATAACAGCTGATTTTCAGTGAGAATAGTAAAAGTCAGAAGAGCTTGGAGAGAAGTACTTCAAGTCATGAATGAGCACAAATGTCAACCCAGGCTGTTATACCCATCAAAACCAACAGTCATATTTGAAGATGAAAGAAAAATTTACCACCATAAGGACATGATGAAGGCCCACATGACTACCAAGCAGACGTATAGAAGATGCTACAAAAGATACTCAAACTCTAAGAAAAGGACAAACATATCCATGAGGACCAAAGGAAAAATAATATCAACACAACTTCCAAGCAAAGAAATACACATATAAAACCCACAAATCACAGAAAATGTCATGATCAACAGGCATTTATCAGTTATAACCTGTCACAGTTAAGCACAGGTGTCAACTTGACGGTTGAGGGTTTGAGCTCTGGGCACAGTTGTAGAGAGCTGATGGTTGAGTTAAGCCCAGAGAAGCCTGAAGGAGATTGTCTAGCTAATGGGGAAGACCCAGCCCATGATGGATGGAATTAGGCCTGGATAAATCACAGAGAGCTGGTTGACAGAGTTGGCATCCTTCTGTTCACTTGGTCAGACATGCTGGTCTGGCAAGTAAGGATCATCCATCTCTCAGCCATTATGTGGTGATGGTGGCCAGTTCCCTCGCCCTGGTGTTGGTTCATGCTCTCTCATCAAGCTTGACTAAGAACTGTAACCAGAAATCATAAGAGAATAAACCCCTTGTTCTCTTAAGCCATTTGATGGTCATTTATCAGCAACCATACAGGCTGACTGCAACATAATCCTAAAAGTCAATGGTATTAATTCTCCAATCAAAAGACATAGGCTATAAACATGGATTAAAAATCCAACTCTTCAATCATATGCCTTCAGGAAACACATCTCATCATGAAAGATAAGCACATTCTCAGAGAAATAGGTTGGTCAATGGTACTTTAAACTAATGAAAAAGGGAAACAAGTGTGAGTAGTGATCCTAGTATCTGAAAATATAGACTTTGAACCAAAATAAATCATAAGATACACAGAAGGATACTACCTATTAGTCAAAGGAACAATTCTTCAGGATGAATTCCTAATATTGAATATATAAAAACCTAATATAGGCTTATCTATCTTCATTAATAAATACTGCGATATCTAAAGCAACAATCAATCCCCACATGATAATAGTAGGGAATGTCAACACTTCACCCTCACCAGTGGATAGGTCAACAGGCCAAAAACTGAACAGGGACATGCTGGAGCTGAATCAAGCCATAACCCAAATAGACCTGACAAACCTCTACCAAACCTTCTATTCCAACAATGAGGAATACGCATTCTTTTCAGCAGTCCATGGAACTTTCTGCAAAACAGACCACATATTTGGCCACAAAGCAAGTCTCCACATATATAGGAAAGTTGAAATTACATCCTGTACTTTAACTGAGCAGCATGGAATAAAGCTATACTTCCACAACAAAGTAAATGGCCAAAAATACACAATATCTTGGTAATTGAACACTATGATACTGAATGAGAAATAGGTGAGGTTGAAACAGAAATTCCAAAATTCCTATAAATGAATGATAATGAGAATACAATGGATAAATAGCTCTGGGATACAACGAAGGTTGTCCTAAGAAGAAAGTTTACAGTACTCAATGCCTGTAGCAAAACAAATATATATGTGACAAGTAATAAATTAACAATGCAGCTTAAAGCTTTAGAGAGAAAAGAACAATCCAATCACAAAGCAGCAGATATTAGTAAAATCAGAGGAGAAATATCTGAAAATCATACAAAAATCAACCAAATCAAGAGCTGGTTCTTTGAATAAATCAACAAGATTGATAAACCTTCCACCAAATCAAACAAAACCAAAAAAAGAGAACTCAAATTAATAAGAGTAAAGATGAAAATGAAGTTATTACAACTGATAAAATATAAATTCATTTGGCCTGGGCCACGACCCCGGGACCCCAGCCCCCTTTCTCCCTCCCGTGCCGCCTCTGTCCGTGCGCCCCCATCCCCAGGTGAGTGAGTCAGTCCGCCCAGTCCCCCAGCCCCTCAGGTTGCCCCATGTCCCTGTGCCACGCCCTGGCCTGCCTCGGGCCTTGGCCTGGGCCATGCCCCGCGACCCCAGCCCCCTTTCTTCCTCCTGCCCAGTCTGTCAGACCAACTGAACAGGACTTGCACACATTCCTCCATCCCTTTAGCTTGGGAGGGCCACTAAGCCAAGTCCCAGGCCCCAAGTGAACAATTCTGCCAACATCAGCCCCTCTTCCTCTCTGGCCCACCGGGGACCCACACAAGTGGTCTACAGAAGACACACTGCTACTCAGAATTCAATAGAGTCCAAAGAAAACTCAAGCAAAGTTCTAAGGGTCAAAGGCCATACATCTGAAAACCTCTACAATCATCCTATCACATGGGAGAGATTCTTCACATCCAGCCCAAAGATAAGTAACCTTCCCTTTTTTTTTCACCTTACTGTTCCTTTCTAATATTAATCACTGTAGATTAACCTTTCCATACAGCCACCCCCAAAATATATACAACTCCAGAGAATACACCACTCACTCCCACATATCACCCAAAATACTACATCGTAAAGTGCACTACCATACTAATATTCACCCCCGTCTACTTAACTTGATTTAACTGATGCACTAACAGCCTAATAGCCTCAACTAGGAAATAACAATAACAAAGACAAACATTACCCAACCCCAAGGCAAGGACTAGTAACAACTGCCCAAGTGTAGTAATACCAACTAAATCAGTTCAGTCAAAAACACACAGAAACTGAAAGCGCACTAGAAGAAAAACGACAATGTCCAAGTCAAATGCAGATACATGAGAAACAAAACCCAAGGAGACCAATCTCCCTACTGAAAGAATCAACCCCTTACTGATGGATTTCCAACCAGAACAAATTCACAGAAATAGCAAGAAAGCCAGACCCGACAACAACTTTCAAAGTATGATCATTACCATGATTATTATTATGAAAGAGGAAATCCAAGAGGAATTAAACAACCGCAACAACCATTTTGAACAGGAACACAACAGGCATTTGGAGGAGTTGAGAAAAACAGTTCAAGAAACAAAAATAGGCATAGAGCAGTTAAAATAGTCTCAGGCAGAGTTTAAAATTGAACTAAAAGACAAAGATATCTTCAACCCAAAGCTCAACAGAGAGTCTTATCAGCAGAACTAACGAAGAAAATAGAATTTTAGATCTTGAAGACAAAGTGGGAGAATTAACCAGTTCAATGGAAGAGGTAGTTAAAGCGAAAACGGTAATTGAGAGGAACATTTAAGAGTATGGGACACTCTGAAGAAGCCTAACATGTACATTCGTGGAATACCAGAGCAAGAATCTCAAAATACCACACCTGAGGAAATTTTTCAAATTATCATAAATGAAAACTTCCCTCAACTGAAGAATGAGAGGCCCATCCAAATACAAGAGGCATTTCGCACTCCAAACATATGACCAAAACAGAAAATCGCCACGGCAAACAATCGTCAAAACACTTCACATTCAAGACAAAGAAAAGGTGCTGAGAGCTTCAAGAGAAAAAAAGCAAGTCACTTTTAAAGGCAAACCTATTAGAATAACAAATGACTTCTCAATGGAAACAGTAAAAGCAAGAAGAGCTTGGAAAGACGTACTTCATGTATTAAATGAGCAAAAATGCCAACCCAGACTTATATCCCCGCAAAACTATCTGTCATGAGCAAGGGTGAAAGAGAAATTTTCCAGCACAAAGACAACTTGAAGGGACATGTCTACCAAACTAGGCCTTTAAAAAATGCTATAAATGATACAAGCTTGAAGAAAAAAACAACCGTATCCAGGAAGACAGAAGAGTAGTATCATACCACAAAAACATAAATGTAAAATATAAGCTTACAAAATTCACTAAACATAAAAAATGTCCAGAATTAAAAATAATTTCTCAATTATAACATTAAATGTCAATGGTATTAACTCACCGATTAAGAGACACAGATTACAAACTTGGATTAAAAATCACAACCCATCAATCTGTGCCTTCAGGAAACTCATCTCACCACAAAAGATAGGCACATCCTAAAAATGAAAGGCTGGTCCAAAATTCTGCAAGCTAGAACCAGGAAACAGGCAGGGTTAACCATTATGCTGTCGGACAAGTGGACTTCAAACCAAAGAAAATCATAAGACACAGATGGATACTACATTTTAGTCACAGGTACAATTCACCAGGAAGACTTCACATTACTGAACATTTGTGCACCCAATACGGGCCCCTCCACATTCATTAAGAAAACCCTACAGCGTCTAAAGCGGGAAATCAACACCCAAATGATAATTCTTGGGGATTTCAACACCCCCCTCAACATAGGATAGATCAACAGGTCAAAAGCTTAAGACACTTTGGAACTTAATCAAACCCTTAAAGAAATGGACCTTACAGATCTCTATCGAACTTTTCATTCACGCACTAAGAATACACATTTTTCTCAGCAGCACACAGAACTTTCTCCAAAATAGATCACATATTGGGCCACAAAACGAATCTCCACATATACAGGAAAGTTGAAATTCTAGCCTGTGCCCTATCAGACCATGGCCTAAAGCTTGACATCCACAACACAACAAATGACAGAAAAACTAACTCCTGGAAACTTAACACTATGATGCTGAATGAGAATGGATTAAGGAAGAAATTAAAAAGGAAATTCAAGATTTCCTGAAAGCGAATGATAATGAAATACAACTTATCAAAATCTCTGGGACAAAATGAAAGCTGTCCTAAGAGGTAAGTTCATAGCTCTTAATGCCTACATCAGAAAAATGGAAACATCAGAAATAAATAACTTAACAATGCAGCTTAAAGCTTTAGAGAAACTAGAGCAATCTGATCCCAAAAGTAGTAGAAGAGAGGAGACTAGCAAAATAAGGGGAGAAATATCTGAAATCGAGATTAAGAAAACAATAGAAAATCAACGAGTCAAAAGCTGTGAAAAAATCAGTAAGATTGATACACCCCTAGCTAAATTAACCAAAGCAAGAGAGAGAAAACCCAAATCAACAAAATTAGAAATAAAATGGAGATATAACTACTGATACCCAAAAAATCCAGAGAATTATAACATCATATTTCAAAAACTTATACTCTGTGAAATTTGACAACACAAAGAGATGGATGAATTCCTAAGTAAACACAACTTACCTAAATTGAATCAGGAAGTTGTGAATTATTTAAATAATCCTATAACATATAGGAAATTGAGGAAGTAATCTCAAAACTTCCCACCAAAAACTGTCCTGGACCAGATGCATTCAGCACAGAATTCTACAGACATTTAAGCAGTTAATAACACCAATACTCCTTAAACTGTTCCATCAAATAGCAAAGGAAGGAACATACCAAATTCCTTCTATGAAGCTAATATCGTTTTAATCCCAAAACCTAATAAAGATTCACTTAAAAAAGAAAACCATAGGCTAATCTCTCTGATCAACACAGATGCAAAGATTATCAACAAAGTCTTAGCAAATATATTCAAAATATCAAAAGACCATTCACGGAACCAAGTAGGCTTTATCCCCGGCACACAAGGTTGGTTCAACATACACGAATCAATAAATGTAATTCATCATGTAAACCAGTCCAAAGTCCAAGACCACATGATACTCTCAATAGATGCAGAAAAAGCTTTTGACAAGATCCAACAGCCTTTTATGATCAAAACGCTAGAGACAGTAGGAATGGAAGGAACCTTTATCAATATATAAAAGCTGTATACAACAAGCCCACAGCAAGGATTATGCTCAATGGGGAAAAACTGGAAGCATTCCCACTTCGATCAAGAACTAGACAAGGCTGTCCACTCTCACCACTTCTATTCAATATTGTACTTAAGGGACATAAGGGATTCAATCAGCAAAGAAGAAGTCAAACTATCCCTATTTGCAAATGACATGATCTTATACCTGAGTGATCCCAAAAACTCCACCAGGAAGCTCCTGGAACTAATTGAGAAGTTCAGCAGGGTGGCAGGATACAAAATCAATGTCCAAAAATAAGTGGCTTCCTATATGCCCAGAATGAAAGAAGTGAAAAAACCTTGAGAGAAAAAATCCCATTTACTATAGCCCCTAAAAAAATTACTTTGGTATAATCCTAACCAAGGAGGTAAAAGATCTTTACAATGAAAACTTTAAAACCCTAAAGAAGAAATTGCAGAAGACACCAGAAGGTGGAAAGACCTCCCATGTTCATGGATTGGCAGAATCAACATTGTAAAAATGATCATCCTACCAAAGGCAATATACAAATTCAATGCTATAGCAATTAAAATCCAAAAGTGTGGGAACCAGTTCCCACTCACACATTCACTCACTCACTCACACACACACAGCTGCTGGCTGTGATGAAACAGGTTCCAGTCATCCCCACCTCCGCATCTATCCTCAGAGACTCGGCAAAGGACAGGGAGATTGTCAGAAGCAGATCTCTCTTTATTGGGGGGGGAGAAAAGAAACTTGACAAGTTAGCTAGACTGGAGAGATTTTTCCATTGGGCAGATGTCATGCATATGGCGGAGAAAGGTTGGCATCAGCACCAGGCATGTCAGCCGGTGACTTTTTGGGGGCATGGCAGGGTGTTTCAAAGGCCATAGATGCCTGTACCATGGTCTTGATGATGGAGCACTGCTGAAAGATATGCTGAGAAAACACTTAAGCAATAGTTATTAAAAGAACAATTTTTTTTTTTTGATGTTAGGTCAACCCAGATGGACTCCATCCAGGCAAGGTATCAATCAAGCCTGTAAGGATCACAGTTAACATCTTCCTTGAGCACATGGTGGATAGTTTCTGAAAGGGAAAAGCAAAGAAAGCTGCCCCAAGGGCTTTTGTCCCTTGGTTTGGCTTGTTAGTCTGGGGATGATTCTTTTGGGTCTTCTTCATGAGGATACTCCGTGGATAGAATTTAAGATTCCTTGCCAGAATCCAAACAGGGAAGACACATCCGAATCTTCTTCCCATAGCTTCCCTGGCTTCTCTTCCTAGCCCTAGGGACACTCCCTAGGCACAAAGGGACTGTCCAACACCCAGCCTTCAGGGCCAAGAGGGGAGGGGAAACAATGGAGTTTGTTTTCCTTGTGGCCAGGTGGAGCATTTCAGGAGGGAGTGTCCCCAGGGTGAGGAAGGAAAAGGAGGAGGAGTAGGAGGGGCTAACCCCTACAACTCCATGCCCTAGGTGCCACAGAGGGCTTCACTGGAAAAGAGACTGTAGATTGAAATCGATCTAGAGCACAACCATTGTTAAAAGAATCACCAATATTTAAAGGCCCAATTACAAAAACAAAAAGGGGAATAAGCCCGCACCAATATCTGGGGTTGGTATTATTTACCATCAATCTTTAAATTTTAAATTTTAAAAAGGACAACGCAAATTGAGGTTCCAAAGACACTGGGAAGCCTGTCCACCTAACTTTCTGTTAGAAAACTATCCACAGTGTGCTCAAGGAAGATGTTAACTGTGATCCTTATAGGCCTGATTGATACCTTACCTAGATGGAGTCAATCTGGGTTTGACCTAACATCTAGAAAAATTGTTCTTTTAATAACTATATTGCTTAAATGTTTGATCAGCATCTTTCAGCAGCCTCCATCATCGAGACCACACTACAGGCACCTATGGCCTTTGAACATCCTGCCACGCCCCCGAAAGTCACTCTGCCATGCCTGGTGCTGATGCCAACCTGTCTTCTCCACCATATGCATGACTCCTGCCCAATGGAAAAATCTCTCTGGTCTAGCTAACTTGTCAATTGCAGTACACATCCAATGTGCAAAATAGGCCT